>JACEEZ010004485.1:72206-249706 GCA_016584305.1 Chionoecetes opilio | reverse complement strand
GTTACTGCTAGGGTTATAGCTATATAGTAATATTATATATATTTAAATTTCAACTAACATTTGATTGTTGAACTCGGTACCATTGTCCGAGAGCAATGTGGATAGTGTATTGAATCCCATCTGGTGCTAACCATGTTTAAAATAAACATGACCTCATTTCTTTAGAATTTGATTATCTAGGACTTTCAATGAGTAAATGTATATCCCCAGAAAACCCCCCACATATGTATATTCGTTTGGTAGAAAATCCATGATCCCAAATGAGAACATTGGCTGGATCTCTGAAATCAATCATGGGTTGATGATAATACTATGAGTATGCTTATAACATTTATTGTTTCTTACATATACAAAAGTTGTATTGTTCTACAATGTTATGAAGACGCACATTTCAAAGGCTACATAGTATAATCATTACGTTTATGCACTTAGAGGTTTACTGATCTTTTTTTAACAATTTCTCCATTGGAGCAGAATCACTATGCCTCATGATAATTTTTCAAGCAACTGTTATGAAGGAGCACTTCACATCCTAAACACATCATTCTAGTGTTTTTCTTGCAGTCCTACATCGACCTTGCTTTATGCTTGATACATAAATATGTTGCACTAGCTGCAAAGCCGCCCTTCGGGCGGACTTTTTGGCTAGCTCCTGAGGAGGGCTATAGGTGGGCCTTCGGCCCACCACCTGTGTTTGGTGGGCCAAAGACCCACCAAACACAGACTCTCCAGATAGCCCCTTCTAACTTTCCTGAAATCATGGATGTAGAAATGTATGTATTAACGCCTCACCCATCACCCCCCACCCATTCACTCACCCATTACCCATCACCCCCCACCCATTCACTCACCCATTACCCATCACCACACATCCATTCACTCACCCATTACCCATCACCCACCACCTATTCCCTCACCCATCAACCATCACCCCCGACCCATTCACTCACCCATCACCCCACACCCATTACCCATCACCCCACCCATTCACTCACCCATTACCCATAACCCTACATCAAGGTTTCCTCAATTCTCGCAACCCACATTTTTTTTTCACAATTCTCGCTAATAGGCTGCTAAAAAAAAGAAAGAAAAAAGTGATCGGATCATCTCATATGTGGGCTTATAATGTGCCCCTGGTCGAGCTGGTTCCAAAACTGTCCCATATGATGGGATTGTGCCACTGGGGGCGGCACCTATCGCGGACATACACACAGACACACTTTCGCTTATATTATTATAGATATGAATTTTGATATGGACTTGGTGACCACATGGACCTGCAAGTAAGGGTTTGCGTGCTTATGCTTCCGAAAACAGAAAATTTACAACACTGCGTGTGAATTCAAACTGATCTAATTTTGTATCTGACGCCTCTGTGTATCAGCCACAATGTTGCAATGCGTACATATTGATCCTTTGGAAAAGTATGGGGAATTACCACTTCTTAGATGTAATTGAGGGCCTAAACTGAGCCATAAAGCGATCCATAAGATCTACACCCCCCATTAACTTATTGTACGTGTTTATGAGTTTAGGTTGCTGTATATGAATTTTAGAACTAAAACTTCGCTCAGTGGCACTCATAGCTCAACATATACAAGAGGGTCAATTTTGTCTCATATAGTGACTACAGTAACAGGCTTTTATCATCATTCCACTTTACAGCCAATATGTTGCCATCAGAGCAGTATACTCATTATTTCCTATGCTTGGTATTTTTGAAACAATTTGACTCTGGAAGAGGTGCACTTTTGGAGTCTATATGCTCTCGCTGTACCTGGTGCTCTTGAATGTTTCCTTTGGAGCCTCATCATTAGGGCATATGATGTGAAAAATTTGTCAAAAAGACTTTGTGAACACTTTCGTCACTAACACAGGACATCAGCTGTTCACTCCGCTGGTACCACGTTTATCATCACTGTTTCCTTCCGATGACTTCCCACAATATATATTATACATGTATGGATAACCAGTATATAGATGAACACAACCACCAAAGTATATAGCCAAATCTAATCGGTTTCCCTCATATGAACATTTTGCATGTATGCTGACCAAAATATGGGACCATATATACATTCATCAATGAAAAGATTTTCACAAAATGTTCCAAACTGTACAATGACTTATTTGTAGCTTCAATCATTAGCCTGAACATTGATACTTTATCAATTGTGTTTAGACTGCTATTGTCTACTGTGTGGTACACCGTAAAAAATAAAGGTATATAAAGGGTATACAAGGGGTATTCATAGTGTCTAAAATAGTATACCCTATAGGGGTATGTTAGATCTATGATATACCCTTTGCATTATACCCTTTCAAGGATATAACATATACATACACTACCCTTACATAGGAGTATATGCAAGGCAAAGAATACCCTGCTAAAGAGTATTATTGATGATATATATACCTTCGTACTCTAATCCATTATACCCTTAGGTATGATTACAGCTTATAGGTATAAAAGAGGACTTCAGGTTTTAAAAGTTTATTCTACTTTCTACAGACATTTCAAAATTTAAATAAGGCATAATATAAAAAACATAAAAATTAGCTACATGTTATATACATACACATACGGTATGACGTGAAAACAGTGTGTTACATACATAAAGGCAGTAACAAAAGTCGTGTTTTTACAGAAATAAGGCCTGGAAATCAATTATTTTTGGTGGATTAGGTGTTTTGAATGAGCATTGAACATAAATAGGCAAAAAAAAATGGGTTGTGAAAAATTTCTGTATAAACACTTGTGTAAAAAGCACGCGAAAAAAACTTTCTTCCCTCCAACAGGGCTACGAATATTATTGATGACGTCACTTTAGGTGCTCAAATGTAAACAACAGTCGTCTGACTGTGTAACACCTGTCGGCAAATGTGATGATGAGCGATATTGTACTTCGGTGTCAGACAGTGAATCTGTCGGTGTTCCAATAAATTCAATTCTACTGAATTCAAAATGCGGGATTTGGTTCAGTGGTGGGCCGGCTGAACTTGTACGGTAGGTAACAGTATGGTAACAAAAATTTACCACATATGTGTGGAATCTTTTTTTTCACATTTGTAACAATACAGTGATTATATTCTAATGAAAATTATATTTATATACGTAATTACTGTTGTTTCATTTACAGTACTTTAATTTAGAGCAGCCTGATGGTGTATTAGGGCACACATTGTGAATTAGATTGCTGACTGCCAAGGCCAGACACCTCAACTACAAGCAAGACTGATATATACTGCAGCTGAGACTGATGATTATGGCTTGACTTGAAGTTACAGCCATAATCCTTATTCTTTGTTGCACTATATTGGTCCTTAGCTCATACTGTAAGAGTTGAGAACCCATTCAATGCTGGCAGCAGGTTATTCCATTCACAAACCTGTGTTGGTTTAAAAGTGGAGCGGTGTAGCGCGCCGACTAGCTGCCCCGCCGGGATAGCTACCCTGCCACGACTACGCACACGCTGCAGATGACGTCACACAGGAAAACATTGGCTACACCCCCAAGACCAAAACATTATCAGCAGATTCGCTTATTTAACCTAAATAACTCTACAAAACTTCCCAAACCTATCTTAAACCTAACCAAACCTAAATCAAATCTAAACAAAGCCTTAACTTAACCTAAATTTATAACCTAATCAAGCTTAAATTTAACCTAATATACTTAGCTATTATCATATAAATATAAATGGTTAAATTTTGGTTAAGTTAAGAAAGGTTTGGATTAGGTTTGAGTTAGGTTTGGATTTTGGATTGGTTTGGAGTTAAGTCTTGTAGACATATATATTTAGGTTAAATAAGCGAATCTGACGATAATGTTCTGGTCTAGGAGGCGTGGCCAATGCTTTTCTGTGTGACGTCATCTGCCGTACGTGCGTAGTCGTGGCAGGGTAGCTATCCGGGCGGGTAGCTAATCGGCGTGCTACACCGACATTAGGAACGGTAAAACGATTCAGCTGCTTTGTCGGCCTGCTTGTGACACTATTCAGCTGCTATATTGGCCCACTTGTGGCACTATTCAAATGCTAAGTCGGCCTGCTTGTAGCACTATTCAAATTCTAAGTCGGCCTGCTTGTGGCACTATTTGGATGCTAAATCGTCCTGCTTGTGGCACGATTCAGTTGCTGTGTCGGCCCGCTTGTGGGACTATTTGGATGCTAAATCGGCCTGCTTGTGGCACGATTCAGTTGCTGCGTTGGCTCGCTTGTGGCACGATTTAGATGCTATGTTGGCCCGTTTGTGGCTCAGAAGTGACAATAGTTTAAGGTTACGGATAGCCGACACAGATCTGACACAGGCCCGTAACGTAACCGACACAGGCCCAGGGTGCAAACATATATGCGTAAGTTGTCGATCCGCAGCCAGGCCGATAACTTCATTACGGTTTGCCGACTCAATGCCAATATAGCTGTTTGTGATTTGCCGACACTGATTTGATGCCGGCCCGTCATGACCATGTTTGCTGGGATATTCCCATGTCTCATCACTCCTGTCACAAACATTCCCAGTTCACCTGTCCACCTTTCCACTTTTTACTGAGTCTTTCATCCACTTTCCATACATATTCCAGTCCCAAACTTTACTTGCCCACTTGTCATCCATTCGTTGCAGCCTAGCTCTGTACCTCCCCAGCTAACCATCACCGGCGGGCCTACGTAGGCTGTAGAGCGGCGAACGGCGGCCGCCAGCGGCAAATTTACCTCCGTCAGCCCTCCGGAGTGCCGCTGGTGTATTTTCAGACGGGAAAATTTACTATGTTGAAAATTAATGTACAGAATTTGAAGAATTGAATATTTCTATGTGTAAACATTTTGAAACAACAGTTATATGATTATCTTCATGTAGTATTACAACAGTCGTGACAAGCAGCGGCAACTTGACGTCAATCCTCCGGAGGCCCGCTGGTAGGTATTTGTAAGTGGGAAATATTCATTTCATATTATATATTAACGCAGTAATATACATAGTATTTCAATATCGGTACCATCACTATTATTAGGCCTGTTCAAACTATTGAAAATTGTTATAGAAGTTTTTATAATAGTTTATAGAAATTATCATATATCAGTTTATTTCAAATATTTCCAGCTTAATCAGGAACACCGAGAGATATATAGAAATAAAGATGAGATACGTACATAGGAAGGAGTTTACATGGAAAAACGTTATCAGTTAGTCTATGTGTGTAGCTAGTATCATATAAAAATAACATTTGATCTAACCCAGCAAAGATTACGGGATAACACAAGGTTATATTTTCCCTTATTTCAATAACTTCCAACATATTATCAACACATATTAATATGCAACGGTACACCTACTAAGGAATATGTAGACGATGGAGAATTAACATGGATAATATCATGATTTAGAATAGAATATTATTTGAAATAATTTCCCAGCTGCCAATGCACTAAACTGCCAGACGTACGATAGCAATTACAAAGGGTTAAAAACCCACAAAAGGCCTAAATTGTCACCCTTAACCAGCCGATAACATAATGACAACTTAGTTATAACATGTTTTCGCTCCTTCATTATATCGAAATAGACTGAATAATATAAATAATTGCAGTACGACACGTTTTTTTAGGAATTCCTCGGCAGCGCTGTGTCAGTGAGTGAAATCAGTTAGTGAGAAAACGCACAAGTGGGTAGATGTTATGTGGCTCGCCGCAACCAATATCCTTCTACATGGCTGTACAGTGTTCCACGTATACCAGCATGTAAACCCAATAACGAAAATGTTTTTGTACTTATGAAATAAACAATGTCCGTAGCTATTATGATCTCCTTTTCATCGTATTACTGGATAACGACATAGGAATATTTATGGTTATACTTTCTAAGTATATTGCAGATATAGTAATGTTTTTATAAGCGTTGAACAGCCCATTAGTCTATTAATCGGCTAATGGGTTGTGCAACACCCCTTAAAACATTACTATATCTGCAATATATTTAAAAAGTATAACCATAAATATTCCTCAATCAGTTAATATAACAGCGGCAAATGGTCATATGCCCTACGGCGGGCCGCTACGAGCGGCCCGTCGGTGAGCCTCTGAGCAAATTCCCAGCGGCCCTACGTCGTACACTTCCGTCGGGCCGTCGGTAAGACGTACGGAGGGCCTCCGGAGGCCCTCCGTCTTTGTGTTTGCTGGGTCAGTCCTGCCTTTGCTATCCTCTCTCTGAAGTTCGGAGTCTGAATCGTGCTCCATCCCATGTCTCCTCTGATCGCTTTTACTGCCACGTATGTACCTATTAGCACCTAATGCTATTCTGCCTGCTTTGTTCTGCGTTACTTCCAATCTGTCCAACTCCTTCCTGGACCACACCATTGTTTCCAGGCCATACATAATGCTAGGGACTGCCACACCCTTCCACCCTTCCATTGTCCTCTCACCACTGCATGCATACTGTTGGCCCGACATCTTGCCACACTGCCAACATAAGAACATAAGAAAATAAGGAAGCTACACGAGGCCGTGAGACCTACACAAGGTAGTTCCTGTTACTTAACTCTACCTACATCCACCTCTCTTCCCCCTCCATGAATTTATCCAGACTCCTTTTAAAGACCCCCATAGACTCCGCATTGACCATCCGACGATTGAGTCCATTCCAATCATTCACCACCCTATTTGTGAACCAGTTTCTCCCTAATTATTTCCTTTTTAAATCTACGCTTTTAATTTCCACCTTGAATCCGTTACTTCTTGTTCTACCCTGCTTACTAGCCCGTCTAGCCGTAAGAACTTTTCCTACATCGCCTTTATTGTATCCCTTTAATATTACTCTTGAACACTGAACTCGATCTGCCACCATGGTGGCCGTCTGGGAACTTCCCTGCAACTCAGAATGTCGGGTCTTGGGGTGTTTGGGCTTGACTTAATTTCCATTATTCCCTACCATTCCAGCTACAATTAAGTGTTGTCATGGTCAACATAGGCTTATGCAAAATGAAAATATACGAGTTTTACATTATTCATGGTGTTATAACGAGGATTGTTGGCAAAATAGAAGCATTCGATCACAGGTGTCCTACAATATATATGGCTGTGTGCAAAAGGGTAATAAATAGGAGAGTGGAAGATAAAGGGAAGAAAGAATGGCTGAGGGGAATGAGTGAGAAATCAACAATGGAATGGTACCTACAGGAGAAAGGACCAGCCACGGTATGAAAGTTTCTATGATGGTGGCTATGGAGGAGATTTACTCCTCAGAGCCAGGATAAAGTCGCTGGAGGTAAATAGTCGTAAGTACAGATGGAAGAATGGTGGCAGCAAGATGTGTGTGACAGGAGTGGATGAAACTGGAACACCTGATGCTGGAATGTGAACGTACGGTATGAGTATGCTAGAAGAAAGATGTGGAGGTATATAATTATAGTGGTAGAAGATCGAGGTCGGAGTGGAAGAATGGAGAGAGATGAGAGACAGGAGTGTGAATAGGCAGATGGAATATCTGCTAGGGTTGTGTGCCGAGTGGAGGAGTGTCAGTCGTGTGATTGAGAGTGTACAAGAATTCTTGGAGAATTCTTGGAGAGCACGTATGAGAGAGAATGAGAGGCAGGGGGCCCCTCAGTGATGGGGACCCCGTATGAATGTGATGCAGAGAGAAGAAGGAGGACAAAATGAAACCCCTAGTCTTGCTTTCCCCTTTTGGTTCTCTCCTAACAGATTACGTGTGTGGGAGAACGCCGGACCAAAGGCTTCATCGACAGCATCCGCTGTGTTCCTCCTATTTCAAGCTCAATCTCACGCTCAAGCCTTGCCTCAGTGATCCGCGAGCGTCGTCTGCAACGGTTTGCTGTCACTGCTGCAGCTGTGTTGACACAACAGTGGAGGACTGACAGACGGCAAGAAGATGGCGACTCGGTGGGACTGTTTTCAGGGACTTCCTCACGGATGGGAAGTGAGATTTGATGGCGGGATTGGCAGATAGTAAGTTGTGATTCACTACTTTCTTACATTCTTGGGTAAATATTCCGCAGGAGTTGTGGCGCCAACCATCCGGGCAATCGCGCATTATCAAATTAGTTATTGTTAACCTAAATAACTCAACAAAACCTTACCCAAACCTACCCTAAGACTTACATAACCAAAACCAAACCTTAACATAATCTAAACATAACATAATATAAGAATTATTATTTAAAAAGTTAAATTTCTAGTGTTTGCCCATACTCCCTCCCTTCCCCCAAACCAGCTTGGGGACCTGGGGGAATGCGGTGTTTTAGGGTGTGGAGCAAATAATCCGTCGGAAACACGCATTATTGGAGTTATGTAGGAGAGTCAAAATTCCCAAAATCTAAGGTTATTTCCCTAAACCTAGGGTTATTCTAGTTAGAAATCATTCCAGTGTTTGCCCGTACTCCCTCCTCTCCCCAAAACAAGCTTGGGGACCTGGGGGAATGCGGGATATTTGGCTGGTGTACAATGTATGCATCACAACCACATAGTTTTTGAGTTAGGGGTGATGTAAATATCCCTAGATTTACTGAAAATGGATTGGATTTCTTCTAAGTCCAGAGACGTCTGAACCTGATGATCCTCACAAACACCAGAGTATCGCCCCCCCCCCCCCTTGCCAAGAGGTATGGTAAAATTTGGTTATGTTACCGGGGGGGTCAAGGAGGGCGGAACTCCCTTGCTAGGAGGTTAGGTTAAGTTTGGTTAGGTAAGTTTCTTTAGATCTAGGGAAATTACTTAACTAGGGAATTTTGATATCTACATAATTCCAAAAATACGTGTTTCCGATGCATTATATGTTCCCCACCCGAAACCCCCTCATTCCCACAGGTCCCAAAGCTTGTTTGGGGGAAGGAGACGAGTATGGGCAAACGAAAAAGCGTTTGCCCCTCGCAGCCCTAAAAACAACAAACAACAACAACAACAAAGTGACGTAAAAGTCCGCGGCGGGGTAGTTGATATTGGCGATTGCCGGACAGAGTAGGATAAACGTCCGGGGGTGGGTAATGGCCTCGGGACTGTTGCGATTCCCGGATGTTTGCGGTTCCCGGACCAGTGCTCCTCCTAATAGTCCGGGAAAACGAGGGTTGTATGTACTATCGCATACAAGCTAGAAAATAGAAATGGCTGATGAGCAGTGCTGAATGAAGATATAATGAATAGTGAGTGTGTTCTTGTGGGAAAATGACTATATCGGACAACAGTTTTTGTGGTTGCTTTTTTTTTTTCTTTTCTTAGAAATTTCTTTCCAAAATCAGGGTGCATTTTCCAAGATGCAGCGTCTTATAAGCCGTAAAATACGGTACACTTCGCGCCAAAAATTGTTCGCCACTTCATAACAGCACTCCCATAAGGAAATTCTGAAAATGTACTCTATGGCAGCCTAGTGACTTTCGAGAGAGAAATCCTCTATTGGCAACCTGTTAAAAGTACGGACAGTCCATCAAGACCGTTGAGGAATGTTCAGATGCCACTTGTCAGTTATAGACGAAGCATTAAAAAAAATATCGCCTCACTTCCCGCAAATAATTTGAACAGACGCGCGCTGGTATAGCTCTCATTATCTCCATAATGGGTGGCATGAAAGACCTAACAAACGGGTAAATAAAAGTTATTTATGCTTAAAATGCTCGAACCGTAAGTGCAGATCTTCCATCAACTGTAGGAGTTCCCGTACCAGCTTGCTTAACAAGTCAGAGAGGGGGCCAGTGAGCTCCGAGGCCTGAGAAAAGTGTTGCTGTAGTCTATCCAAAATAGACATGAGGGCAGAAATGTGAGTGGGCCAATCAGACTGATAGCCTCGCGGTCCCGTAGCAAGTGAGAAAACAGATTGAGCATCACCCGTAGAGGCGCTATGAGGTAAAAGCCCCCTAGGGTAATACATACGGTCCCGTAACTCTTTCGAGCATCTCCCCCCAGGTAGTAGTAGGAATCCTAATAATAGTGGTAGTAGAAGGCTGGGCACAGGGTAGATTTCATTTTGAATTCTCTTCGTAGTGGTGAGGGTGATGTCGTGCTCATCAACCTGAACAGACTGATTCAAAGTGAGATCAGGATTAATAACATATTCCTCAGAACTAGCTGGGCCATCAGACGTTAAAGTAAGCCGAGGTGAAACGTCAGTACCCTCATCTGAGCAGGAGAACTTACACTTTTCCCTGGGCTTCGATGTAAGTCACTTTCTGAGGACAACCAAGGATAAATTATTTGCCTTTTGTGGGCAATTGAAGGAGAGACATTTCTGGTACAGAAGGCCGTGTTCAAGTTGAAACTTGCATGTGGCACCATCCCGTGCCTTCTCTACTTCACCAGTCTTGGCACGTAGACGCTGCAGTGAAGGACAGGATTCCTGTAGTCGATGAAACTCATCAGGGGTCACAGACAAAGGATGTAGTTTAGGCAGGACTAGAGGGTGCATCAGTTTAGCTCGACCAGCTCTGCTGTCTCCACAGCATACACTTCAATTAAAGGGGACTCGCATGGTGGTAGAGGCTGATATTTTAAAAGGGGAGCATCCTTGGCATTAGATGAGATGGAGTCAGAAGGAGAAGCAGAGTCATCAAGGGGAAGAGGAGATAATGGATCTTGTGGCAGGGAAATTAAGGTGGTGGCTTGGTCCTTATTATTATGAAGAGGATTGTCATTAAGGAGTTGAAAGTCCGGACTGTTAGGAACTACTACACCGTGAATATTGCCAATTAATGCACTAGCAATTTAAAGTAACCCTTACGGCATCAGTCCAGCCAGTTTAAAATGGGTACTGTAAGTAACATCTAACAACAGGAAATTGATCAGTGCATCCTAAATACTCAGCAACTTTTACCTTGGGACAGAGCGTTGGGTCAATGTCTGGCAGGGCGTCTTCAGAAACTACGACACCAGAGCACCCAGTGTCCCTAATGTGGAAGACTATGACCTATTGATAGTACCCGAAACTGAATAGTGATGAGGTACCTTACGATCCTCAAGACAAAATCCAATCTTATAGTGGGCGGCAACAGTTCCGTCCTTGAATGCTCGAGGATTATGGGGACAGCGTGGTCGTATGTGTCCAGTCTCCCCACAATTATGACAAGTCACAGGTGAGAGAGCTTGATGCCCCAAAGGTGGGATCCTCAGCGGAGTAGGAAGTCGAGGGGGAGATCTCTTTGCGTTGTTGTAGGAGACCTTAGGATTGGCGTTGTGGCCGGACGCCGGACGCCCAGTCATCGTGCTTATCGTGCCGGCAGGAGGGGAAGGCCGGAATATGGCATGCGGGACCTGCTTGCGCTCACGCTGATGTCTAGTGGCTTGGTTGCATTTCTTACTGTGGCAGAAAGGCCCTAAGAATTGTTTAAACTCAGCTTAGGTTAGGTTTTTGGAAGGAATTTTTTAATTTTTTATTGTTATTGATGTGCTTTGATTGATTTTAGACCTCATATACACTGCAAATATTTCATTCTGATGTTCCCCCACCCAAAAAACCTATTTTCCCACAGGTCCCACAAGTTTACTGCGGAAAGGGGGAGGACTCGGAAATATGTGCTTTGCCTCTGAAATGAATCCCAAAATCAGACATATCACATTAAAGAACAGAACACCAGAAAAACTAATTTTCCTTCAAAAAACCTAACCAAACCTAACCCAAACTGAACTTAAATAAATTTTGACGCCTTTCTGCCGCAGTAAGAATTTTAATCCATTTGGTGGTCAAACTGTGATATTCTGATGTCGTTTGATAAATATTACCTCTATTGCTGTTTCCTAGTTTTGGTGGTTTTTTTCTTCCATTTGATAGTTTTCTTAGTTCCTATGAATATTTTGAGGTCTCATTAATTTTGTTGTGCAAATTTATAATAGCCATACACTGGTCCCTCCAGCCATTACTCGTCACGTTTGGCGATTTAATTAGTCTAGCCAAATCAGCGCCAAAAGTTAATTTCGCCAAACGCGAATAGTACAGTAAACCCTCTCGTATTCGGACTAATTGGGCCAAGGAGTGGTCCGAGTAATGCAAGGATCCGAATAATGCAGGGATAAAATAATAATAATAATAAAAATAAAATAAAAGTTCTAGGTGAATATAGAAACTTTCTAAGTCTTGCAAATATCAATAAGCATAAGATAAATCATGTAAATAAATAAATCTGCAGTAAAAATACACAATACAGTACTGTACAGGAGTAGTGTACAGTACTATCAGTCCTACGTCTGGCAGCCGGCAGCAGTATCATGATGGCAGAGATTTCCTCATCCTTCTTGGTGTTGTCTGTAGGGCTGCGAGGAGGACCCCTTGAGGAGCCCTATGATCCCTGGTGATATCCTATGATGCTATCACAGGCGTGGTGGCTGACCTGTCTTCTTCAGGAAGGCACAGGTGAGGCGGATGACAGCGTGTTGTCCTGAGAGGTAGGCAGGGCGCCAGGCGGGGCAGGTCGCTCGCCAGCAGGGTTTTTACGTCATTACTAGTTATTATACATCCACTAATTATAGTGATTATGGTGAGCTGTTATATACGCACGTCATTATTTAGGTCAGTGTAGTACCTCGTGTCTCCTTAAATAAGGGTTATTTAAAGGTGTTGAGGTGGCGGGGTAGCCAGTGACGGGGAAACATTCTTGCCACGGCCACCCCGTTACACTAACGGAAAAAGTGTCCGTGTGACATGACCTTTAACCCCTTCACGCCCAGATCTTTCCTTTGCTAAAAAAAATTGCATGTTGTCGAGGCATAAAATTACGAAAACTATACTGAATATACCAAATTAGCTAGCGGACAAGGATACTAAACAGGTCATAGCAAAGACTACTCTATACTGGACTTGCTACTCATTTTGGGCTATTTCCAGTGGAGGCCAGTTTTGCGATTCCTGCCATTTTCGAACTTCACTCCCTTTTCCCTTCCTATGGTTTATCAGTACAGTATATATGATATACCGTTATCTTCGTAAATGTTTGTTCTATAAAATTATCAAATAAAAAACAGTAAAATGCAATAAAGAAATGCCATTATGAGAGAGTTAAGAAATATGCATGAACTTAATATGCACTTGAACTCATTGCCATTTAATATTTTGCGAGAAAACATTTTAGATGCTAGCGATAGAAATAAGCGGATTTTCATTAGCTTTCCATTGCTATATTTCGTTTTCTGATAAATGAATCATAATCATGCATAAATTAGCGTTAACTAAAAAAATAACATCATCTATCGGGATAATTACCCGATGGATGATGTTATTTATTTAGTTAACGCTAATTTATGCATGGTTCTAATTCATTTATCAGAAAATTAAATATAGCAATGGAAAGCTAATTAAAGTCCGCTTCTATTGATATGTTGCATGTAAAAAGTCTTCACGCAAAATATCAAATTGCGATGAGTTTAAGTGAATATAAGTTCATGCATATTTCTTCAGTCTCATAATGGAATTTCTTTAGTGTATTTTACAGTTTTTTATTTGATAATCTTATAGAACAAACATTCACGAAGATAACAGTGTATCATTTATACTGATATGCCATAGTCTACTGTATTCATGGAACACTTTTTTACTTGCCGATACGATTGATGATGTAATTTTTTTAGTTAACGCTAATTTAGGCATGGTGGTAATTCATTTATCAGAAAACTAAATATATCAATGGAAAGCTAATGCAAATCCGCTTCTTTCTATCGCTAGCATATAAAATGTTTTCTCGCAAAATATTAAATGGCGAAGAGTTTAAGTATATATTGAGGTCATGCATATTTCTTCACTCTCTCATAATGGCATTTCTTTAGTGTATTTTACTGTTTTTTATTTGATAATATTATAGAACAAACAGTTACGAAGATAACGGTATATCATATATACTGATAAACCTTAGGAAGGGAAATAGGGGTGATGTTCTAAAATGGCAGGAATCGCAAAACTGGCCTCCACTGGTCATGGGCGGGTTGCCGCGGGGCACGAGTAGCAAGTCCAGTACAATAAACCCTTCATGCTTGCGGGGGTTAGGGAACAGAGACACCCGCGAGTATCGTAAATCCGCGAGCATGACATTAGTCATTCATTTACCCAATGGGTAACACAAAGCCCGCTTCGTCGCCAGTCCCTATAAAGAAGACAGTAAGAGAATAAAATAAAAACAGAGGGGTAGGTCAATTTAGTTCGGGAGGTGTCTTGTTACTCTTCTTTTGAAAAGATTTAAGTCATAGGAAAGTGGAAAAATAAAAACAGGAAGAGAGTTTCAGAGTTTACCAGTGAAAGGGATGAAAGAGTAAAGATACTGATTAATTCTTGCATTAGGAAGATGGACAGAATAGGGATGAGAATGAGTAGAAAGTCTTGTGCAGCGAGGCCGCGGGAGTGGGGGAGGCATGCAGTTAGCAAGTTCAGAAGAGCAGTGAGCATGAAAATAACGGTAGAAGAGAGCAAGAGAAGCAACATTGCGGCGGTGATTTAAAGATTGAAGACAGTCAGTCAGAGGAGGGGAGTTGATGATACGAAAACCTTTTGATTCAACCCTGTTTAGGAGAGCTGTATGAGTGGATCCTCCCCAAACATGTGAGACATACTCCATACATACAAGCAATTGGGAGGGAGTAGAAAGAAAGAAAGAAAGAGAAAAAAAAAAAAAAAAGGGGGGGGGGGGGGTTGAAAACCCGCGAGTAATCAAATCCGCGAGCATGAAGGGTTTATTGTATAGAGTAGTCTTTGGTCATATCTATAAAACATGCTTATATTCACTAAAAATCATCTAATGGTATCCAAATTACAATTAAAATTACGTTCTGGGTCTCAAGGGGTTAAAGGCCGTGTCAAACGTCTTGTTGACTTGTGATTGGTCGAGAAGTTTTAGAAACAGTTTGTCATTGGCTGGTGACTGATGACAAGTTTGATGACGTCATTACTTGGCCAAGCCAGTCAGGGCCTTCCTACCTGTTAACTACCTAACGAGGGAGGCTTGTTGGATACGGTAGTAAGGGCAGGTAGTATCTAGGCGGTGGGAGAGCGGGTGGTAGCTGGAGATACCACTTCCGTTGCTGGATCTGGGTCCAAGGCTCAATGGCCTCAGATCACTCGCCAATACAACATTTGGACACAACAAAGAAACCACAATTACAGTATACAAAGAATATGCTCAGTGATGGATCATAAATGCTCTGCCTGACTGCCTGGGCCTCTAACCTTACTGACTCACATCATGACACCCTAAAAAAAAAAAAAAAAGTACTTTAAATGGGAAAATTATCCATTAGTCTTTGACGAGGCCCAAGTTCACCTCCATTTTCATACTTTAACTGCTTAAAAGCAAAGACATTACACATGAAACATTATTTACCATGAATTATTTGGAGTTAGGCCTGGTGAAAAAAGTTGTATCGTAAGCGGAGTGACGTCCTTAAATCATTCAAAATTTCACCGAGGGGCAACTGTGAGTACACACTGCACTGCCTCCATACCTCACCTGCCATTGTGAAATTACTGGCCGCGGTAATTTTTCTCACTTCATCACACGTCTAAAGGAAGCTTTAAAAAGCGTATGTGTATAGAATATTTTCTGCTTAGAATAAAATGTTCTTTCACCTGTGTTCTGTATGCAGAAACTCGTGTTACACCCTGTATATGGAGCCAATGAAGCAATAAATACATAACATTTCAAACAGGCAAGCATGAAATGGCTCTATAATACACAATCAACATAAAATATAGTGATACAACTTGTATTTTGTTGTTTGTTGATGTCTTGCCCCTGCAAATCTCACTCTCGTAGGGAGCCAAGGGTGGTCCTGATCACCCATAGCCTTGCGGTCTCGTAACCGGTAACAAAAAGGTTTGAGCATTAACCTTAGAGGTGCTGCAAGGTAAAAGCTGTCTAGGGTAATACTTAAGGTCCCTTAACTCCTTCGAGCATCTACCCCTAGGTTCATGAGGTTAGGTTAAGTTCTATTCACCTATTTTTCTAAATTTTTAACTTGCATGTTATTTTAGGTTCTATTCACCTATTTTTGTTAATATGTGTATTCAATTTTTTACCCACATTCTCCCAGATCTTCATAGCAACCCAAAAACCACCAAAAATAGGAGACGGCAATTAAGGAAAATTTACCGTTGGGTACCACCCTCACCGATCATGGCCTGCCCAGCAATCCCCGCTCTGCTTCGTACTGCCATAGTATTGATAATAAAAAAAAATTCTTGATATCTGTTACTAAAGCAAACCCCACGTCTAATCAAGCCTAACCTTATCTGATTTAACCTAACTTAACAGTTTCTGGCAGATAATGGTAATTTTTTTTATACTTACTACAGTCGACCCTTGATTTAACGGACCTCGACTTAACGGATTTCTGATTTAATGGACTCCATTTGCGTGACAAATTTGCGGGCAAGAATGGCATGCCAGACCGCTTATCGCTGGTGGAATTGTCAACTCAATATAATTTATCTCGTTTTATTTTGGAATGCCTGGGTTTTAAGGAGTTTTGTTGCATCATATATTAAGACATATACTAAGGTAGGAGCCTGTGTTACTAGTGATTTAGTGGTAGAAGGTGTGTATTGTTTAAAATAGTGATTATTAGTGCTATGGGTCTCCCTGTCACCTCAACACCTTAAATCACCCTTATTTAAGGTGACACACGGACGGTGCTACGCTGACCTAAATAGTGACACGTGTATAGAACAGCTCATCACAACCATATAATATTTGTAATAATGAGAAATAGTCATGATAATAAGCAATACCTTTGACAGCCGCGGCCTGTGTCTGGCTTGTGATAGTTTGTTAACACTAGCCAGACGGTGAGAGAAAACGCCAACATTTTAGGGATAACTCCTCACTTTACGGGAAACTTTTTCTTCCTTTTTATCTCATTTTGGGGTGATTATGATGTCTCATGGTGCTGCTGCTTCTGCCGCGGCCGCGCTGCCAGGCGTGGATGAGCGCCTTGTTTGTATTTTCATATCTTTACTCATATATATGAATAATAGCCATTAAAATGCGATTATATATTTACATTCACATAGAATAATGATATTTCCAAGCAGTAATGAGCGAGCCTGGATACTTACTACCTCTCCTAATACCAGTTTCGAGCAGTCGTGGGCGAGTGTGCCAAATCCCTGATGTAGCGCCAGTCACTTGTTTACCTCCCAACCTTAAGTTTGGGAGGTACACGGTCTGGTTGTGTTTGTGATTATTTCTTATTTATTTCACAGCGTGTAGGAGCGTACCAAATCCAGCATGTAGTGCCAGTCACTGTTTACCTCCTAACATAGCTACACGGTCTGGTTGTGTTTGTGATTATTTCTCATTTATTTCACAATTTTTCCTGTTTTTCCTATATTTTCACACCCTTGGGAAAATGCCCTCACACTAATGGACAATCGGCTTTAAAGGACCACTTCTCCCCCCTTTTAGTCCATTAAATCGAGGGTCGACTGTATTTGTATCGCCATTATTATTCAATGGATAACTGCACTGAGTATTAAGATCCCATTCTAACTAACAATAAATCTGGATCACATAGGTAATATGCGGACGGTAGAGTTCTAGCAACCAATGTTTGATGTTATTTTAACCAAAATATGGTACATTTTAAGTATTCTTATAATGAATATCAGGCTTTCATTAATAAAACCAATGGTTTTGATATCATCATGTCCATATCATGAACATTGGTTTGAAGAAATAGTATTTGAAATTATGCTCCACTCTTGCATCTCCTGATAGCCTATAAGGAAGTGTTACATCAAAATGTTTGGGTGAATATATTTCTCCATTGATGCTGAAAGACTAGATTATTCGCACAAAGGTAGTATAATTTCTTATTCTATAAAAACTATGATTAAAGCCATGGAGAATTTGGCCATTCGACATTTCTGACAAACATAACCCGTATGCCACACGTACTATGTATATAGTCTGGTGATGCAATCACAAATGCGAGGGCTGTTTAAACTTCCTTAGGAAGGCACATCTGAGGTGAAGGAGCTGCTGTTTCCTTCTGAGGCCTGGCCAGTCACTTGGGTTTGTTTACAAAATACATTCCAGGAGACTTGTCGTACACTGCTCTGGCAGCAAGTTTAAGAATATGGTAACAGTTGTTCATTAATGCATTACTCTAAATTTCTACCATGATATATTGATTAAATGAGACTTTTATCGAATCGGGAATTGTAGGTACAAGTTGATTTTATGGAGAAAATAATTTCTATTGTATGCATATACTGTATTTTCATTTTCGATACATTCTAGACACCAATGTTACATTTGTTAAATTAATTTGAATAATTTTTTATTTGAAAAAAGCTATATAGAAGCATGTACAAAAAATCATCTATGAAGTCCGCGAAACATGTATATATGAGTGAGATTCACAGGCACTAACGCTATCATAAAGCTCAGTGCAGTTGCCCATTGCGCCATGGGAAGTGAGGGTTCATAGTACGCAGGATGAAAAGACCTACACAATGATGTAAGTTAAATTTGCTAGTTTTTTAGTGCCCAATATTGAAATTATACCATAGACATATGGTAAAATTCTAGTTCTTTCCCACCCTTATAGGTGTTTTTTTTTCTTCCTGCAGACTCAGATCCCTCAAGAGGTACCTGGAACTCTCGTTTACTAAACTTTTCATTGCCGTCGACGAGTGTTCCTATTTTCTACGACAGTTGCTGTTTTTTATCTTGATATTACGGTACCCAATATAAATATTTAAGCAGCTTTTATCCGTGTTTCTGCATTCAGAGACTAAATACCAGTGGTGAATATGGGGAGTACCATTGGGAGTATGGTTTCTGTTTACCTTTTTGAATTCTAACAAACTTTCTCCTTAAGTTTCCCGTCGCAAGTCAATAGTTTCGGAGATATACACACAACCCTAGTTTTCCTGGACCTCCATTTCCCGGATATCGGATTTGCCGGTCAAAATCCGAGGTCCGGGGATATGTCAGAGTCCTGGACAAATGCCTGGTCCAGTCCGTAAATAGACAAAGTTGTCCGGCGGTCCGAGCGTCTCCTGTCACCCCTGATCAGTGTCCGCGCCTCCCGCCAGGTGGCAGCATGCTCAGCGGTCGTATTGCTTACATTTGGGCGCACGACACTCACAGTTCACCTGCACCGCCTCCGTCAGTCCCCTGACCCCCACTACCCCTGGTGCAAGAACGTCTCTGAGACTATTGAACACTTTCTGCTGCAGTGTCCGCGCTTCCACTCCCACCATGTAGTGCTACACTCTCAACTCCTCACCCTGAATGTCGCCACCTGTGACCTGCTGACCCTGCTGGCGTCCACCCCTCATGGCAACACGCTGTCATCCACCTCACCTGTGCCTTCCTGAGGAAGACTGGTCAACTACAGCGCCTGTGATAGCATCATAGGACATCACCAGGGCTCATAGTGTTCCCCAAGGGATCCTCGCAGCCCTTATCAATAATAACAAAGTGATGTATAAGTCCGTGGCGGGGTAGTTGATATTGGCGGTTGTCGGACAGTAAATACTAGAGAAGGATAAACGTCCGGGGGTGGGTAATGGCCTTAGACTGTTGCGATTCCCGGACGTTTGTGGTTCCCGGACCAGTGCTCCCCCTAATAGTCCGGGAAAATGAGGGTTGTGTGTAGTAGAGTTTTTGGGGAAGGAGGAATATGTCTGCTATTGTTACAAAATGCCAGTTAAGGATAAAGTTATGTTAGGTTACATTCAGGTTAGGTTAGGTTTAGGAATCAGGGGGGAAATCACCATAAAACCTGTCGGATATCAGCCAAAAATACCAAAAACTTTCAATTTTTTCTTAAAGTAATCGTCCAGACCCAAATTTTTTTTGCCGAATTATGTTGAATGTACATTCAAAACACCTAATCCACCAAAAATAATTGATTTCCAGGCCTTATTTCCGTAAAAACACGACTTTTGTAAAAAGCGCGCGAAAAAAAAAATCTTCCCTCCAACAGGGCTACGACTGTTATTGATGACGTCAGAACAGGGACGCCCGCAGACACTCTGTCTGACACCTGTCGGCAAATGTTATGATGAGCGATTGTACTTCGGTGTCAGACAGTGAATCTGTCGCTGAGACAGATCTAGAGAACGATGCTCAATCTGACACCGAAAGAAATGACGCTGGTCGCGTATACTATGAGGAAAACGAACCTCAGATTGTCATGGGATCCTATATGTTTGAGCCCGAGTACGAGGTGGATGAACAGGTGTTAGCAGAGCCTGAGGTTCAGCAGGAGGACCTGGCACTTCTCCAAAACATGGATTGGTAAATAAGGTTAAACCATGTGTGTGTGGGAATCACAATGAAGGTACTTTCGAGAAAATCCTATGGTTAGTTTTGGAGCTACAGTCAAACGTCATTACTCGGAAACCACATACTAGCATTAACTACAGCATAGAGTTGGAAAATATGTGGGCGGGAAGGCAGAAAGTGTGACAGCCACACCAACACAGGGTCTCTCACCACAGGGCACGCCCACTCCACAACTGGTTTACTTGGTCTTGTTAAGAGGCAAAGCCTCACAGTCGTGGTGGTCCACCGCTGCTGCCAGTCCTGGCGTCCCTGTCTAACAGGGCCACCTGGTCTGGTATAGTGTTGGACTGAGTCACTGTCTTACGGGAGGGCGCCGTTTCTCAACACAACTGCTCGCCCCAACACACTATAGGCGTGCATCACCCTACACACGCCACTCCTTTCCGTGTGCAAACTTTTCTCGAAAGGCACAGCTGTCTTGCTGCACCCATAAAGAATGCATGCATGTGGCATATAGCAAAAAAAATCTATCAGAAACACCCAAATATCTTCAAGTACTATATTTATCTCTGTGTTTACGTGCCTCTCTGATCAGCGCGGGAAGATGAGCCTCCCTGATGGTACGTCACCGAGCCTGAGCCTGAGCGTCTGCAAACCTTGAGAGCGTTTTGAAAACTCGGGGAATTTGCAGATTTTGATTGCGGATTATTTAAAAACGGCTGATTGGATACAAAAAGTGACGACGTGTTGTTGATATACTCGTTAATGGCTATGATTTGATTGCATTAAATCAGGAATGATGAAATGGTCTGGACGATTACTTTAAGAGTTTGCCAAGCTTTCCCTTTAAGGGGATTTTCCCCTTAAAGTTACGCAACACAATAGGAGTTTCCCCTGACATGTTTTTCAATTTTAGGAGTCCTGCAAACTTTTGATCTTTGAGTGATTGTGGTTGTTTTCCGTGAGGTTTTATGGTGATTTCCCCTCTGATTAGTTAGCATGAAAATAATGGTAGAAGATAGCAAAAGAAGTAACATTGCGGCAGTGATTTAAAGATTGAAGACAGTCAGTCAGAGAAGGGGAATTCATGAAACGAAAAGCTTTTGACTCTACCCTGTTTAGGAGAGCTGTATGAGTGGATCCCCCCACATGTGAAAGGCATATTCGATACATGGGTGGATAAGGCCCCTGCATATTGCATCCTGCGATACATCATCCCCATGCATCCTGCATACAGAGCAAGCAATTGGGAGGAGAAAAAAATGGACACTAACACCACAGGACATAACTTCTTAGAAGCTGATTTAGTAAGAAATGTGATGTACAATTTCCAGTTCAGATTTTTTTTAATGGATAGTCCTAGAATGTTCATTGTAGAAGGAGACAGTTGAGTGTCACTGAAGAAGAGAGGATAGTTGTCTGGAAGGTGATGTCGAGTAGATAGGTAAATAAATTGCATTTATAAGTCATTGAACAAAACAAAGTTTGCTTTTCCCCAATCAGAAGTTATAGAAAGATCAGAAATAAGGCACTCTGTGGCATCCCTCCGTGAATCATTTAATTCCTGTTGAGTTGAACGTCTAATGAATGATATTGAAAAATGCAAGGTAGAGTCATCAGCGTAGGAGTGGATAGAGCATTGAGATAGGCTTAGAAGATCATTAATGAATAATAGAGAGAGTGGTGATAGGACTGAACCCTGAAGAAAACCACTATTGATAGACTTAGGAGAAGAACAATGACCATCTACGCTGCAATAGAATGGTTTGAAAGGAATCTTGCGAAGAAGCTGCAGAGAGAAGGATAGAAACAGAAAGAGGGTAGCAGTTTGAAAATTAAAGATATGTGCCAGACACTATCAAAAGCTTTTGATATGTCAAGCGCAATAGCAAAAGTTTCACTGATACTCCTAAAGGACGACTAAAGGAGGATGACCAAGATTCAGTTAGAAAAATTAGAAGATCGCCAGTAGATCACCCTATACGGAAATTGTACTGACGATCAGATAGAAGATTGTGAGCAGATAGATGCTTAAGAATCTTATTAAGGATAGATTCAAAAGCTTTAGAAATGTTAAAGTCAAAGCAATAGGACGGTAGTTTGAAGGATTAGAACGGTCACCCTTCTTAGGAACAGGTTGAATGTGAGCAAACTTTCAGTAAGAAGGAAAGGTGGAAGCAGATAGACAAAGATGGATAAGTTTGACAAGGCAAGGTGCAACCACGGAGCATAGTTTTTAAGAACAATAGGAGGGACTCTGTCAGGACAGTAAGCCTTTTGAGAATCAAGGCTAGAGAGGCCATAGAAAACATCTTTACGAAGGATCTTAATAACAGGCATAATATAGTCAGTGTGTGGAGAAGTATGAACAAGCCCTTCATCAACCAGAGTGAAATTTTGAGCAAAGGTGTGTGCAAAGAGTTCAGCTTTATAAATATATGAGACAGCTGTAGAGCCATCTGGGTACATAGGAGGGAAACATTAAGAAGAAAAATGGTTCGAGATTATTTTTGGCTAGGTACCAGAAGTCACAAGAGGAGTTTGATCCTGAAAGATTTTGACATTTTCTATGAATTAAAGCGTTTTTGGTAAGTTGAAAAATAGATTTGGTATGATTACAGGCAGAGATATAAAGAACATGAGTTTCAGGAGATGGATGGTTATGGTACCATCTGTGAGACGCCTCTCTATCTTGGACAACATGAGAACAAGCTACGTTAAAAACCAGGGTTTACAGGCTTTAGGATTAGAGGAAGTGTGTGGAATGTATGCTTCCATGCCAGTGACAATGACCTAAGTTATGCACTCTCCACAAAGAGATGGGTCTGTGACACGAAGTAAACTTAGATGTATAGTTCTGATATGGAATCAGAGGTCTATCAAGAGTTGCTGGTGACTGAAATTTGTTTGCATTAAGGATGCTGTAACCATGGTACAAACTCTGCTAGATGATGTTATTATAGTTTTGCTGTGAATTACCATCATCATATATTCCACTTTGAGGGTAATGAAATGAATGATTCAGACTTTATTTTTCTTATTTCCTTTACTGATTTTGAAATATAGACTAAATATTTTCTGTATGTGCAGTTACTTCATTGACCACATCAACAAGAAGACATCATGGGAAGATCCCCGGCTGAAGAGTGCTCCCCCTCCCCCTCCTCACCCAGACACTGTTCCAGCAGAAATCAAGAGTCAGCAGGAGGGCCAGAGTGTCCCCCACCATCCAGTGAGACTTAGACTAGTGACTTGGATGCCTATTTTTTAATGACCTTCCGGCTAGATTATTGCTGCCATTGCTTTCCACTTTAGTCAAGGATGCTCGTGCAGTAAAAATATAAATTAATGACTTAGGGTTAAAAGTGATCAGCCATTTTTTAGTGTATCCAAGAAATTGAGTAATGCTGTGTAGTTTATTGGAACCTATTAGTGTTATAAAAAAATTATTGTCGGTAGGCTTGTGTAATGGTGAGCTCATGCCTTGCTTATAATAACCCACCTCATGCTAGTTAGTATTGGCTAGATACTAATATCCATCTGTGGAGTTTTCTAACCTGCACTCACAGCATTTCATATAATGTAAATGATGGGCTCCCTACAACTAATTTTGCACATAAGCTTGATATACTAACAACACCCTTCTTGTTCTCCCACATCCCTTTAGCCTCCCTGGATGAGCACTTTCCTAGGTGGGCGATTCTCATCAGTCTACCCATCATTTGGAGGCTATAACTTGGCTTACATGCCTCCACATGCATTGTATGGACCTGTTTATCCACTGCAGGTACTAAAACACATCAATGCCAGTCTTTGTTGAATGAGCTAACTTTGGTGAAATATTAGAATCACTTAGCAAATTTTAATACACACACACACACACACACACACACACACACACACACACACACACACACACACACACACACACACACACACACGCACACTCCGACTGGAACTCCGTAGTGTAAGGGTTAGCACGCTCGGCTCACAACCGAGAAGTCCCGGGTTCGATCCCCGGGCGGAGCGAAGACAGACGGGCGGTCTTCTTAAAACCCGAGCCCCTGTCCACCCAGCAGTGAATGGGTACCGGGTGTTAGCCGGGGGTTTGTGACCCCCCTCCCGAGGTGGTGGCTTCGGCCAACACTAAAGATGAATGAGAAAAATAAATGTTGATATGGAGACGGGGCCATACGAGCGT
This sequence comes from Chionoecetes opilio, assembly GCA_016584305.1. Lineage (NCBI taxonomy): Eukaryota > Metazoa > Arthropoda > Malacostraca > Decapoda > Majidae > Chionoecetes > Chionoecetes opilio. Next base: position 225,293 of record JACEEZ010004485.1, on the reverse strand, counting down.
TGCTCTGGCTCTGTAAAATACAACTAGATGAATACACACACACACACACACACACACACACACACACACACACACACACACACACACACACACACACACACACACACGAGTGTAGGATATCTTCCGCCCTGGACTATTTACCCCCCAGATATTTTCCCCCTTGAGAAATTCCCTGCAGGATATATTCCCCTAGAGGACTTATTCACCCCTGGCTGTATTACCCCCTTAATCCTTTGAATGTTCTTTAATGTATAAAAATACTTATAAGTAATCCCCCAGACCCACTTTTTCTTTGCATTAGGTATGTTAAATATTCATTCAAAACACCTAAACCACAATTTTTTTTTTTATTTATGCAACTTATTTTCATATAAACACTACTTCTGATAAAAGCTCAAAAAAATATTGGCCCCGTTCTGGCCGCCACGCGATAATTGCTGATGACGTAATGCGAGGTGATCACTGAACAGCTGATCGCCAAATTTAAACAACAAACGTCTGCTTATGTGACAGCTGTCATGTCGACAATACGTAAATTATGAAAGATTACAGCTCACAGTTCGGGGTGAGAGAGAGAGAGAAAGAGATGATAGAGACCTTCAAGAATCTGCCATTATTCTACTTTCCTTCTTTCTATTCTTTATTCATTTACGACCTTTTTCTCTTCTTTTTTTCTCTTCCTCTTTATACAGTGATATCTTTGGCTTTCCTCAAATACTCTTAACTTTACCCACTATTGTCTTTCTCCTTTCCCACATCTTTTGTTCAGTTTATGTATTTCCTATGTTACTGTATTTTCTAATTTTACTTGTATTCCTCCTCCTCCTCCTCCTCCTCCTCCTCCTCCTCCTCCTCCTCCTCCTCCTCCTCCTCCTCCCCTTCTCTCACTCGACCTCTTATCCTCCTCCTCCTCCTCCTCCTCCTCCTCCTCCTCCTCCTCCTCCTCCTCCTCCTCCTCCTCCTCCTCCTCCTCCTCCTCCTCCTCCCTCTCTCACTCGACCTCATACCTTCTTTCAACATGCAATATCAACAACAAAAAATTAAAATGATATCCATAGTACACTACCCTCCCGAGTTTCGCCCTTGCTTTCTTCCGGAGGCATAGCGCGAAACTCGCGGATCGCGAAACTCGCGGATCGCGAAACTCGGGTATTATAAACCCTGTAAAAATGCTTATTTAGTCCGGTTTTTTTTTTTTTTTTTTTTTTTCTTTTGGCGTGTGTGTGCCTACAGCGCCGTTAGGCAGTGACCTCCAGGGGTGGGATGGTAGGCCCTGGAGGTTAACTTGAGGGCTGTGTACCTACCGTATTTTACAGCTTATAAGACTCACTTTTTCCCCAAAAAAATATCCTGAAAATGCCCCAAGCTCCTGTCCACCCAGCAGTGAATGGGTACTGGGGTTAGCCTAGGGTTTGTGACCCGCTTCCCGGGGTGGTGGCTTCGGCCAACACTACGTAGAGAAGAGGAAGGAGAAGAGGAGCTTGAGTTGGGAGTCACCCAGCGGATGCTGCTTTGGTCTCAATGAGTGAGCCTGACACATATCTTGTCAGCTGATGGTTGTGTGACAGTGTTATACGGCAATAACACTGTCACAATGCCTTCCTCTCTTCTCTCCTGTCTCCTCCAGTACCTCCAGAAACCACAGTACCAAACACGTCATGGTTAATCCCTTATAAAGGAGTATTTTGTGGTAAATAGTAAGGTAAGGTGCTACTTATTTTGAGGTGTTACCTATCTTATGCGACACCGGCTGTTCCTGTAGAGAAAAACACAAACAAATGGAAAAAAACAAAGCAAAACTACATACAGTTATACTAAGCCTATTATTATACTATACTAAACAGGAAGGAAGGAAGATGTGTCCCGTACATCTCTTATGGGAGGCAGTAGCAGAGTGGGTAGCGTCAAGATATATGTCAAGCTCGAGCACGAGCTTGAAAGACGACCTACAAAGTGATACTAAGCAGAAAAGGTCACAAGAAGAAGAAGTCTCCGAGTGGCGTTCTCGGTGATCCGAGTTCGATCCTTGATGAGGGCTGTAAAATCATTAAAATCTTTCTTGCACTGTTGAGTGGCCTAGAGCCCACACTGCCCATTAGCTCTACCTTCGATTTGCGTGCATCGGAAGTCGAGGGGCGCAGACCTCTATCACAGGCGTCACTATAGATTCTGTCTGCGCCAACACGGGCGAGGCCACCATACAGCCCTCAGTAACTCCAGGCACACCATCCCACCCGGAGTCACTGCCTAAAGGCGCGAGGCACAAAAAAAAAAAGCGAAACTCGGGGATATAATGCGCGAAAGTCGGGATGATAAGCATTTAGGACTCAGCGCGAAACTCGAGGATCGCGAAACTCGCATAGCGTGAAACTCGGGAGGGTAGTGTATAATATTACACTTTAATAATTCAATTGCGTGGTGCATATCTCTCTCTCTCTCTCTCTCTCTCTCTCTCTCTCTCTCTCTCTCTCTCTCTCTCTCTCTCTCTCTCTCTCTCTCTCTCTCTCTCTCTCTCTCTCTCCTCTCTCTCTCTCTCTCTCTCTCCTCTCTCTCTCTCTCTCTCTCTCTCTCTCTTCTCTCTCTCTCTCTCTCTCTCTCTCTCTCTCTCTCCTCTCTCTCTCTCTCTCTCTCTCTCTCTCTCTCTCTCTCTCTCTCTCTCTCTCACTACGGTAGGCCTATACAAACACGTTAACTCGCCCCCGCAAAACGCGAAACAATACTTCTCATCCTCTTCCTCTTCCTCTTCTTCTTCGTTACCGTCTTATGTCTCTCGTCTGATATTCTGTGGTTGCTCTTCCTATTTCCCCAAACAATGATACTTGTTTACCTTTTCTTCCTCTTTATTCCTCTTCTTGTTTTCCTTGTCTTTTTTTCATTCTCAAGTAGTTTTGATCGTGTTGTCTTTGTTCTAAAACGTATTTTTGTATAAGGTCATATTCACTCTACACTTAACCCTCGTTTTCCCGGACCACCATTTCCCGGATATCGGATTTGCCGGTCAAAATCAGAGGTCCGGGGGTATGTCCGAATCTCGGACAAATGCCTGGTCCAGTCCGTAAATCGACAAAGTTGTCCGGCAGTCCGAGCCTCGGTACGATCACGGTATATACCTACATCCTTCCTAAAATACAATACAGTAAGTACACCTTGCAATCATATGTTGTTATTACCTGTACATGTATATTGAACCATGTTTTGTATGCTATATATATGTACTGTATTGTATGGCACATGATGTATGAGTGCTAGACAGAGTGTCGTAAAAGTCCGCGGCGGGATAGTTGATATTGGCGGTTGCCGGACAGAGTAGGATAAATGTCCGGAAGTGGGTAATGGCCTCGGACTGTTGCGATTCCCGGACTTTTAAGGTTCCCGGACCAGTGCCCCCCTAATAGTCCGAGAAAACGAGGGTTTACTGTACTGATGCTTCACGAACAAAAAAATGTGAGGTGAAGATGAGAGAAAATGAGAAAAGGAAGGGCAAGTGGCTAGAAGAGGAAGGAAGGAACATGAAGTAAAGAGAAAGTGAAACAAATTAGAGAAGAGATGGAGGAAATGAAAGAAGTGAAAGAGGAAATGAAGAAGAGTGCGTAGAATACCTTGTGTGATGTCATACAGTCATGGGTGGTTGAGGGTCTGTTATCATGAGCGTTTTGGAAGATCAGGGAATTTACAGATTTTGATTGCGGATTAACCCACACAGTGCCAGCGCTGTATATTTACGGCGGTGGGTAGGTGCACGTTCTGTGCCAGCGCCGTATATATACGGCGTCTGTTTAAAAAAATCGCTGTGGCCATATTTTGACTGAGAGGCTTTTCATGCTTTGTCAGGTCACTTTTCATACCTTTACCCTTCCCCTTCACTGACCACCACCCCCACGAAGGCTGTGGTCACGTTGAAGATATGAGTCTAATACAGGGAGGTCCCGTTATACGAGCATTCGGTATACGAGAATCCGATGATACGAGATGTGTAAATTAGGGTATTTTCAATATACGAGATCGAAAATCCAATGATACGACATTCGAACTGGAGTGAGTAAAATTATCAAGTTCAAAATGCGCGCTCTACCACTCCCGGGCTGGACAAAGGGGGATTTGGTTGACCCCAGTGAAGTCACCCCTAGCAAGCCGTGACCTGAAGGGTAATTAAGCCTATGGCGCGGCCTGACATTTAGGGGTAATTAGCAGGTGTGCGACCCCAACCTTGGGACCGCAGTCAGGTCACCCCTAGCAAGGCATGACCTAAAGGGTAATTAAGCATATGGCGCGGCCTGACCTTTAGGGGTAATTAGCAGGTGTGCGGCCCCAACCTTGGGACCGCAGTCAGGTCACCCCTAGCAAGGCATGACCTAAAGGGTAATTAAGCATGTGGCGCGGCCTGACCTTTAGGGGTAATTAGCAGGTGTGCGGCCCCAACCTTGGGACCACTACACTACCTTCTCTTGTATCACGCGGCGTCCCCTACATTACAACGTCTTTTTTGCTTGTTATGCATGTTTTATGTTTAATTAAGGTGCAGTTATGTTATTTTGTGTGCTATTTTCTCTTTCAGAATGCTTTTTCTACAGAATAGGTAGTACAGTGTGGGTAATATAGACGCTGTGTGTTTGTTGTGTTTGCTATAGTTTATTTTAGCTTCAAAACATGTTTTTTTTTATTTTTTTTTTTTTTTATTGATGGGGTCCTGGAACCAAACCTATATTTTACCATTAGTCATGTGTTTCGTTATACGAGATTTCGCTTTACGAGTATGCCAGGTGGAACCTAACTGCTCGTATCTTCGGGACCTCCCTGTACAAGTATAATAAAAAACTTATAATAAAAATTGCCTCACGAGTGAATAAAGTGCCTAAAATTGTACTTAGTTGAAAATTGTAAAATTGTTGACTTAGCCGTATACATTATTGTTTATTACAGCTCTGCTGTTTTCATGTACTGCTTATTTGGTAAATAACTGGAGACCTGTCGGGAACGCAGGGTTTTGCGAGGAGAAAGTGGAAAAGAGTTTAGTGTGGGGAGTAGATTATTTGGATGACATAAAATATATCTGGTAAGCACTCTATGGGATGACATAGGCCAAAAATATATAAAAATACAAATCCCATAAAGTCTACGGGAATTACCTACTTATTTCTGGAAAATACCTAACCTAACCTAACCAAGTCTAACCTAAACTAATGAGAGGTTTTCGACAATTTTTAATGTGACCATCATTCTTAACCCGCTGAGTACCAGCTAAATCAAATAAAAAGTACACCCACAGCCCGGCTGATTTAAAAAATTTTGTTTATATTTTTTATTAAAAAGGTGAAAAATTAAGAAAACAAAAATTATCACTCACCTCGAAAAAATGGGGGTTCTAGGGTGGTTGGGTCACCCTCAGACATCAGCTGATGCCGGCCCGGCTTTAAGTTTCCGTGCGCCCAGCCCTCAGCTGAGCACGCAGCATGGCAGATGTACGATGCGTCCAGTTTTCGGGTGGCGGTTATTTTCACACCACCCGAGCATCGTGTGTGCCTTCATAGTTCCTATATACCACGTATGTATCACATAATTTCATAATAAGTCAATTTCAAGTGTGATAAGTGGACATAGTAAAGTTTTGTAAATGAGGACGAGTGGCAGTCCGCCCTCAAGTCCCGGTAACCATGGCGACGGGCGGCCATGATGGATTTGTACCCTTTCTATCTGTATCCTTGTGTAGGATGTCCTTTGTCCCTCAGTAATGACTCATGCGCATCCCCCGTCCCAACAAGCCTATACTTGAGGGTTGCCACGTATGCTGTACAGGACCTCCCGAGTTTCACGCTATGCGAGTTTTGCAATCCTCGAGTTTCGCGCCGAGTCCTAAATTCTTACCATCCCGACTTTTGCGCATTATCTCCCTGAGTTTCGCGCTGCTTCATACACGTTTTTTTTGTTGTGTGTGTGTTTGGCAGTGACCTCCAGGGGTGGGATGGTAGGCCCTGTACTCGATGGCTGTAATGGTTGCCCCTCGCCCATGGTGGTGCAAGCAGGATTTTTATAAGAGTTAATGGGCTGCATTAGTAGAAACGAAATTGTATTAGCTTTCCATTGATATATTTAGTTTTCTGATAAATAAATTACCTGTACCACCATGCATAAATTAGCGTTAACTTTTTTTTTTTTTTTTTTTTTTTTTTTTTTTTTTTTTTTTTTTTTTTTTTTTTTTTTTTTTTTTTTTTTTTTTTTTTTTTTTTTTATTACATCACAAGGAACTGGCCAAGGGCACAACAAAAATGGGTAACACAAAGCCCGCTTAGTCGCCAGTCCCTATGAAGAAGACAGTAAGAGAATAAAATACAAACAGAGGGGTAGGCCAATTTAGTTCGGGAGGTGTTTTGTTACTCTTCTTTTGAAAAGATTTAATTCATAGGAAAGTGGAAAAATAGAAACAGGAAGAGAGTTCCAGAGTTTACCAGTGAAAGGGATGAAAGAGTAAAGATACTGATTAACTCTTGCATTAGGAAGATGGACAGAATAGGGATGAGAATGAGTAGAAAGTCTTGTGCAGCGAGGCCACGGGAGTGGGGGAGGCATGCAGTTAGCAAGTTCAGAAGAGCAGTGAGCATGAAAATAACGGTAGAAGAGAGCAAGAGAAGCAACATTGCGGCGGTGATTTAAAGATTGAAGACAGTCAGTCAGAGGAGGGGAGTTGATGAGACAAAAAGCTTTTGACTCAACCCTGTTTAGGAGAGCTGTATGAGTGGATCCTCCCCAAACATGTGAGACATACTCCATACATGGGCGGATAAGGCCCCTGTAGAGAGCAAGCAATTGGGAGGGAGAAAAAAAAGGATGCAGACGCCACAGCACACCTAACTTCATAGAAGCTGTTTTAGCAAGAGATGAGATGCGAGATTTCCAGTTCAGATTTTTAGTAAAGGATAGTCCTAGAATGTTCATTGTAGAAGAAGGAGACAGTTGAGTGTCATTGAAGAAGACGGGATAGTTATCTGGTAGGTATATGGTAGGTATCTGGTTAGTATAACTAAATATATATCGTCATCAATCGGGGTATAAGCAAGCGCACCACCCTCAGTATTCACTGATTGTGTAAGCGACTGGGCGAGGCTCTCTCCGACGGCCTCCACTCCCGCACACCACAGTCACCGTTCCTGTCACGCACACAGTAGTAGCTACAGCTCATTACTATTACAACGTTTGCAGTGCTTAAGCTGTGTATTAAACTGCAGTGCGAATTGACTAGTCTTTAAGAATTGTAGACATGGGTAGAGTGATTAAATATACTTTACAAACTCACAAGATAGTGATATAGATCACTGTGGTGTAATAAGCCTGGAAGATCGCCACCAAGCAGAGTCGTGATGTCCTTCCATTTGTGCCGCGGTATGTTATATGGATCTATATTCCCTATTTCCTTACATTTTTCAATGTAACGAGGAATAGATCCAGAGTCCAACATCTGGAGGACATAATGTCTGACAGATGAACACCATCAATCACTTTCCAGCCCTCAAAAAAGAGATTAGTAAGCGTGAGTGTACCACATTTACAGGGAAGGTAATGTCCTTTGTTTACATCACCGCACGGCCACTGTCGTCTGTCGGCCAGCCGCCAGCCATGTGCTTGGGGCAGATCACTCGGCCACCGCCTCTCCCAGCAGTGATCCAAAAGTGTCTTTCTGTTGGTCTGTTTCCATTTTCTTTGGCGTATCGTATAACTTTTCGCTTGTATGAGATAGTATTAGTAAATAGTTTTGATGAATTCGCCATCGGTGATAATTTCCAGGACTGAAAACAGCTTAAGATACGTGTGACGGCCTAGTGGTAAAAGATACTGTCAACACTAGCAGACGATAGATGGCGCTGTTGGCGGCAATCGCGGCAATCTGCCGCCAAAAGGGGGAATGTAAACATACGTACCAGCGTGAGGACAGATTACATAGTTGATTTGAATGTCTTATGGTATTTGAAATACTTGTAACAGATAAGTACTGAGGTACTGAGTACTGTGGAAGTACTACAACATGCGTCTTGGTAGACCATTAGTATTTTTCAGGGTATTTTTTGGGGAAAACGTGAGTCTTATTAGCTGTAAAATATGGTACTACGCCTCGCACCGGACTAAATATGCATTTTTACAGTGTTTTCAATACCGAGTTTCGCGATTCTCGAGTTTAGCGCTATGCCTTCGGAAGAAAGCAAGCGCGAAACTCGGGAGGGCACTGTATAAGGCATATCCCATACCAATCTCAAGTCAATAGCTACCATAGTGCAGGAGTAAATAAGGTCTAAAGTCGTGGTGCGATAAGCGGGTATAGTGTTTTTATCACACTCCCCTACATCAGAGCTAGGCCTGCAGGACCGAAGGGGTTGCCGAGTATCACTACGTATTGACAACACCCTTACAAGTATCCCACACAAATTTCAAGCCACTAGCTACCATACGACCGGAGTAAATAAGGTCCAAAGTCGCGGCAAAAAAAGTGGATAAGCATGCGCCTCTAATCTGCACCCCCCCACCCGAGCGGCGTGCCCACGCAGTTGCCGGGTACCACCACTGTTGCCCCACATATTAAGGAGTGCCCCATACAATTTTCAGGCCATTCCTTACCATAGAAGCCGCATACCAGATTTTTAAATGGTGGACGCAGCACGTGCGTCGCTGGTATCCAGCGGGTTAACACATACAAATACATAGGAAAAGAGCAGTTCTAACCTCATACTCAATTACTGGTTTAAAGTACCAAAATACAACTTCGCCGACATACGACCTACGCAACTTACGACTTTCGACTTTACGACGGCGGTAAATGCCGATAATTGAAAGAAGGAAAAAAATATATATATATTTTACATTTGTGCCTGTAGCGTCTGTAGACAGTGACTAAGACTCGGATGGTAGGCCCTGAAGGTTCACTTTAGAGCTGTGATGGTTGGCCCTTGCCCATGGTGGCGCAGGCAGTATTTTTATAGTAATGCCTGTGATTAGAGGCTCATGCCGCCCCCCTATGTCCTCTGATGCACTGGCAATCGAAGGTAGAGTTAATGAGCAGGGCATGTGGGTGTTCTTAGGCATCTCGACGGTGCAGAAAGATTTTGGTTCTCACCGGGGATCGAACTCGGTGATACGATGGTTCATAGACCACTGTCAATCTGGACTGCGCACGGAATATCGGCCTGTTGCACAAGGGCCCCAAAGTCGGAGCGCCTGTTTTCAACTTCACTGTTCACTCGGTAACCAGGAAGGATATCGAAGCGAATTTTCGTAGGTTTTCAGTTTTTAGCTTTTCCATAATTGTATCTTCCTTTCTTGTGTTCTTCTCTTCTCCCCTCTTTTGTGCTATCATTTACTTCAAATTCAATAAGTACATGGTCACTCTTTCCAAGTGGGCACTGATAATTTACTTTACTAATTACTTCCAGTTCTTTCGTCAATAGTAGATCTAGTCTTGATGGTTCTTCGCTACCTCTGAATCTTGTATTCTCTTTAATCCACTGAGTCACAATGTTATTCATTACCAAATCCAACAATGTACCACCCCATGAGTCTTCTCCTCCTTCAGTATACCATTCTTCCCAGCAAACCTCGTTGCAGTTAAAATCTCTCATCATAATTATGTTCTCACAATTTTCCATCGTATTCTTTAAACATTAGCTGGTGTCCCTTATTATGTCTCCATGCTCTTCTCTCCCCAGGAATTTGTCTTAGGTGGAACGTATACGAGTACTAAGTCTCTTATTCTTCCTTTTTTCATCACCAACTCTACCTTCAACACCTCTGCCATACCTTCTCCTTTTTCCACATTCCCTACTACCACATCCTTCCTTGTTAACACCATTACACCACCTCCCTTTTTCTGATTTCTGTTTCGCCTCCATACATTATATTGACCCTCCCCAACTGGCACATCCTCAGAATCACTCAGCTTCGTTTCTACTAGACCCAATATGTCTGGTTTCTTGGCTCTCAGGTAATCGTTTACTTCTGTTAATGTTGACACTAGCCCATTTATATTTGTGTACGATACCCGCCATCCTTTTTCATTTTCCTTTGAACTGTCTTCTCTTATTCTTTCTCTTTTAGATACCACTTCTTCAGTTTTTGGTCCAAAACTCTCCAATAGAATTTCAGTTTTTCCTCTTCCGTTCTCAATTCGTTTTTTTCTTTGGCTTCTTTAAACAGTACCTTCAATCCAGCTCTTTCTTCCTCATTCATATCTTTTCTTATCCATATTTTCTTATATTCTTCTGTCTTTGCCAGTTTCCATGCCCTAGACAATATATCTAGTGCTGTATTTTGTGACCAAAACTTAACTTTTAAGGGGCGGGCCCTTCCCTCCTCATATTTGCCTAACATATGTCTCTCTTCTATTTCTTCTATCTCCGTATTTTCTTCTACTACTTTAATTTTTCTTTTGCCACTTTATTTTCTTCCTCTTCTCTTATGTTTTTCTTGGGCAGCACTTTTTCTTTAAAACCAAAAATGATGACACATTTCTTTTTGTCCACTGTATCGCTTACAAAATTTTCTTACTGTTTTATCACTTTGACTACTTCTTTGGTCAGATTTTTATTTTTATTTTCTTGGTCCTCTATTATTTGACGTAAGCTTTCTTGGTCTTTTTCTTGTTCTATCTTCCATGTCTTTCTAACATCTTACATTTCCTCTTGTGTCATTTTCAATTTCTTATGTACCTCCATGGAGGCCAGAGTTTTGTGTTATAATTACAGAAACACACTGTTTTCAGAATGTGACACATGCCACTGACTCACACCTTATTAAAAAAAGCATCGGAGGAAACCCAACCACTGATGTTAGCAAAGGACATGGCTTCTTCACCACACAGCAGGTTTTATGTTCTTCCTTCAATATTAATTAATATTCAGTCGAGAAGTAAGATTGAATAGAGTACCATGATATGTAATGTTTTCATGATTAAATGATGGATTACATAAAATGATGGTAATTTGGCTCTATAGATTATAAAAATTATCTATTTGATGTGTGAGTCTGATTCTTAACTTGTTTGCTTTGCTTAGACACCGAAATTTATTTCATGGCAGCATTACATTATCTTGTGTTGTGTGGGACCCAAACAAAATTAATTTCTGTTTGATTTTTTTTTCAATGTATAGTTGATATTGAATGGGGATACATTCCTCAGCATCAACAACACTGATTCATGATTTCTGTTCATTTTGTAATAGGTAAAGGCTCACATATCAACGACAATATAGAAAAAATGCAGTATTGAGTGATGTAAAAGTTTCTTTGGCACAAAAATATAGATAGCAAACGTATTTACAATGAAACACATGCAGTACGAGACTTGCGGTACTGTATTAGCTCTCTAACATTCATATGCACATGTATGGTCATTGTCAGGCCAAGGTGGTTATCAATTAATATTACCAATCTTGAGAAATGTGGGGAAGAAAAGTCAAGGAGTAAACCCTGAATATATTTACACAACAAACAAAATGAATAACTGGCTAGCTGCCTAATAACAGGATCCAAACAACAACTGCAACGATAATAATATCAGAAGCAGGGGTAATGTCACCCTAAGAACTCCCTGTACCACCACCTGGAGAGAGGTGAATTGCAACAGCAATCTTCAGCACTGTAGATACCACTTCAGACAGCGGGGAGCGTTGAATGGTGTGCGTCAGGCATGGGTCGACTGGAAGAGAGCCCACGTCTTCAGAAAGGTCTTCAAGGGATGAGAACAGCAGCTTGGTAGTGGGGAGATGTTGTCAGTGTGGAGAGCTATTGCCGCCTGTCTGTCACAGCGAAGCCCGACCCTGGCGTCACCTTGGCTAGACTAACCCCTTCCCCCTGGACAAGGGGCTGAGAGTAATGACGTGGTAATGGTCAACGAGCACTTGAAGCCCCGAAGCAGGCCGGCTAGCGAAAGTGAAGGTGGTAATCACTGTTACCGTAACGAGGCAGGTATAGTTCAGAGGCAGTACCTCACACATGCCCCCACCAAAGCATCTGCTGCACAGCCGATGACGAAGGAGAACTGCAGCTGACCTGGAGAAACATACAACATTTTTGTAAAAGTCTGTAGTGGAGGAATACAAATAATAAGAACTATGGCCGGCTGAGCAGGTCAGCTCCAATATTAAAGGCTTGTAGTCAACTTCAAGGACAAATTCCTTACCTCTCAGGTAGAAGTCAAACTTATGGATGCCGAAGACGATGGCTAGGCATCCCCTTCGGATTGTAGAGTAACGTCGCTCCCGATGTAGTAGTTTCTGGCTGGCGTATGAGATGGGATGTGCATAATCATTATGATATTGGAAGGGTACAGCTCCCAATCCATACTTTGATGAATCGGTGTGCAGGACGAAGGTCTGGCTGGGGTCTGGAAGCTGCAGAATGTATAAAGAGGCCAAGGTTTGCTTCAACTGCTCGAACCGTAAGTGCAGATCATCCATTAACTGTAGGAGTTCCCTTACCAGCTTCCTTAATACGTCAAAGAGGGGGCCGGTGAGCACCGAGGCCTGAAGAAAGTGTTGCTGTAGTCTATCCAAAATAGACATGAGGGTAGAAATATGAGTGGGCCAATCAGAAGAATATACACAAAAATGAAACTAAGCATTATACAAACCATCAAGCGAAATTCCCAATATTAAAGAAACAACAAAACAAAAACCTAACATAAGGGTACAGACTGTGCCTAGACCAAAAAGCAGTAATAGTAGTCCTGGTAGTAATAGTAATCCTAGTAGTAGTCCTGATAGTAGTAGTAGAAGGCTGGGCACAGGGTAGATTTCATCTTGGATTCTCTCTGTAGTGGGGAGGGTGATGTCGTGCTCATCAATCTGAGCAGACTGATTCAAAGTGAGATCAGGATTCATAACATGTTCCCCAGAACCAGCTGGGCCATCAGACGGTAAAGTAAGCCGAGGTGAATCATCAGTACCCTCACTTGAGCAGGAGAACTTACACTTTTCCTTGGGCTCCGATGTAGGCTCAGTTATGGTGGGTAATGGCTGAAGGCTACGGTGTTTATTTGAGGATGGCGCGACAGGTAATGGCTGAAGGCTACGGTGTTTATTTGAGGATGGCGCGACAGGTAATGGCTGAAGGCTACGGTGTTTATTTGAGGATGGCGCGACAGGTAATGGCTGAAGGCTACGGTGTTTATCTGAGGATTGCGAGACAGGTAACGGCTGAAGGGGTACTGGACGTACCCGTCTCTTAGTTCACATGCTGATGGTACTTGTCGCAGAAACGACAGTAATCCCAGAGATCCGCGCACATTCCTGTCCAGTAAAAGTCTTGAGAGATCTTCATCAGGGTCTTAAGATGGGAGACATGACCAGCCACAGGATCTTCGTGAGCCAAACATAGGATGACGGGACGGCACTTACTGGGGACAACCAAGGATAAACTACCGTAAATGGCGGCGTACAAGTCGACTCTTTGAGCCTGAAAAAATCTCTCCAAAACTAGGGGTCGACTTATACGGCATGTGAATAACGTGTGGGTATTGAATACAGCTGTTTCCAACAGCTGATGGAAACAGCTGATACACCGATTGTAAACACTGACGGGAACGCCACATAACCCATGCGCCCAGTCAGACAACTACAATATGCGCCACTCCGGTAAGCCTTGTTAGCCTGTTCAGTGTGAATGGGTCATTAAGCTGAGTGTCGGGCATAGTTTCATAGCCGTGTGGGGTTAGTGGCTCCACGGGCTGTTTTTTTCTCACATATGCAAATGGCGGAGGGCACCGGTAAGTGCAGTCCAGTCATACTACTGTGTTTTACTATAATATACAGTATGTAGTGGTTCTATCAGGGGACTAGGGTGTTTTTCAAGTGAAAACAAGAGGCGGACCTATAGTAAAGATTCATCTATCTATAATAATATAAGCAAAAGTGTGTGTGTGTGTGTGTGTCTGTCTGTCTGCGATAGGTGCCGCCCCCAGTGGCGCAATCCCCTCATATGGCACAGTTTTGGAATCGGGTCGACCAGGGGAAGGTTTTAAGCCCACTTATGAGATGATCCGATCGCTTTTGTTTTTTTCTTTTTAGCAGCCTATTAGCGAAAATTGTGAAAAAAAGTGGGTTGCGAGAATTGAGGAAACCTTGATGTAGGGTGATGGGTAATGGGTGAGTGAATGGGTGGGGTGATGCGTAATGGGTGAGTGAATGGGTGGGGTGATGGGTAATGGGTGGGAATGGGTGGGGGTGGTGGTAATGGGTGGGGTGATGGGTAATGGGTGAGTGAATGGGTGGGGTGATGGGTAATGGGTGTAGGGTGATGGGTGAGTGAATGGGTGGGGGGGTGATGCGTGATGGGTGAGGGAATAGATGGGGGTGATGGGTAATGGGTGAGTGAATGGGTGTGTGGTGATGGGTAATGGGTGAGTGAATGGGTGGGGGGTGATGGGTAATGGGTGAGTGAATGGGTGGGGGGTGATGGGTAATGGGTGAGTGAATGGGTTGGGGGTGATGTGAATGGGTTGGCGTTAATACATACATTTCTACATCCATGATTTCAGGAAAGCTAGAAGGGGCTATCTGGAGAGTCTGTGTTTGGTGGGCCTTCGGCCCACCAAACACATGTGGTGGGCCAAAGGCCCACCAATAGCCCTCCGCAGGAGCTAGCCAAAAAGTCCGCCCGGAGGGCGGCTTTGCGGCTAGTAATAATATAAGCGAAAGTGTGTGTGTGTGTGTGTGTGTCTGTCTGTCCGCTCTGGGTGCCGCCCCCTGTGGCGGAATCCCCTCATATGGCACAGTTTTGGAATCGGGTCGACCAGGGGAAGGCTTTAAGCCCACTTATAAGATGATCCGATCACTTTTTTTTTTTTTTTTTTAGCAGCCTATTAGCGAGAATTGTGAAAAAAAGTGGGTTGCGAGAATTGAGGAAACCTTGATGTAGGGTGATGGTTAATGGGTGAGTGAATGGGTGGGGTGATGGGTAATGGGTGTGGGTGATGGGTGAGTGAATGTGGGGGGTGATGGGTGATGGAATAGGTGGGGGTGATGGGTAATGGGTGAGTGAATGCGAGTGTGGTGATGGTTAATGGGTGAGTGAATGGGTGGGGGGTGATGGGTAATGGGTGAGTGAATGGGTGGGGGGTGATGGGTAATGGGTGAGTGAATGGGTGGGGGGTGATGGGTAATGGGTGAGTGAATGGGTGGGGGGTGATGGGTAATGGGTGAGTGAATGGATTGGGGGTGATGTGAATGGGTTGGCGTTAATATACATTTCTACATCCATGATTTCATGAAAGTTAGAAGGGGCTATCTGGAGAGTCTGTGTTTGGTGGGCCGAAGGCCCACCAAATGCAGGTGGTGGGCCAAAGGCCCACCAATAGCCCTCTGCAGGAGCTAGCCAAAAAGTCCGCCCGGAGGGCGGCTTTGCGGCTAGTATCTTCATATAAGTGTTGTGGTGCTATGTGTTTTTGCGACATATTACCGTATACTGTACCGTAGCCTATCCATATTTAAGCTTTGGCCTACCAGTAGCCTACCGTATTGTTGGGGCCGACTTATACGGCAAGTATAGGCCTAACCCATAATCTTGAGCTAATAATCTTGAGGTCGACTTGTACGCTACAATTTACGGTATTTACCTGTTGTGGGTGATCAGAGGAGAGACATTTCCGGTACAGGAGGCCGTGTTCAAGTATAAATTTGTAGGTGGCATCATCCTGTGCCTTCTCTACTTCACCAGTAGTACTCTTGGCATGTAGACACTGCAGTGAAGTACAGGATTCCTGTAGTCGACAAAACTCATCAGGGATCAGAGACAAAAGATGGGGGCTAGGCAGGACTAAAGGGTGGATCAGTTTAGCTCGACCAGCTCTGGTCTCCACAGCATACACTTCAATTGAAGGGGGCTAACATGGTGGTAGAGGCTGACATTCAACAAGGGGAGCATCCATGGCATTAGAAGGGATGGAGTCAGCAGGAGAAGCAGAGTCAACAAGGGGAAGAGGAGGTAATGGATCTTGTGGCAGTGAAATATAGGTGGTGGCTTGGTCCTTATTATTATGGAGAGAATGGTCATCAGGGAGTAGAGAGTCAGGACTATTAGGAACTAATACACCGTGAATATTTCCAATTAATGCACTAGCAACTTTAAGGGTGGCCCTTACGGCATCAGTCCAGCCAGTGTAAAATGGGCACCGTAAGAGACACCTAACAACAGGGAACTCATCGGTGCGTCCCAAACAGTCAGCAGCTTTTTTAACCTTGGGACAGAGTGATGGGTCAATGTCTGGCAGGGCATCTTCAGAAACTACGACACCAGAGCACCCATTTTCCCTAATGATAGTGGAAGACCATGAACCATTGATAGTACCTGAAACTGAATAATGAGGTACCTTACGATCCTCCAAATAAAATCCAACCTTATAGGGGATAGGTACCTTACGATCCTCCAAATAAAATCCAACCTTATAGGGGATGGCGACAGTTGTTCCGTCCTTGAATGCTCGAGGATTATGGAGGTAGTGTGGTTGTTTGTGTCCAGCCTCCCCACAATTGACTATAACAGTGAGCTGACCTGCCATCTGGTGGCCGTCTGGGAACCTCCCGTCAGCTCCAGGACGTCGGGTCAAGGGGTCAGTCTAGACATATTTCCCATTATTCCCTACCAAACCAGCTACAATTAAGTGTATGGTCAGCATAGGTTTATGCAAAATGAAAATATACCAGTTGTACATTATTCATGGCGTTATAATGAGGATTGTTGGCAAAATAGAAGCATTCGACCACAGGTGTCCTACTAAATACTGTAGAGAAATGCTTCAAGGCGGGTGTATGGGTAAATATTACCTTCTCTTTGCATGCTTGAAGGTAATATTTACCCATACACCCGCCTTGAAGCATTCCTCTACAGTATTTAGTAGAATGTTGTAGGACACCTGTGGTCGAATGCTTCTATTTTGCCAACAATTCTCATTATAACGCCATGAATAATGTAAAACTTTTATATTTTCATTTTGCATAAACCTATGTTGACCATGACAAACTTAATTGTAGCTGGTTTGGTAGGAATAATGGAAAATATGTCTAGCTTGACACCCCGAGACCCGACGTCCTGGGGCTGACGGCAGGTTCCCAGACGGCCACCAGTTGGCAGATCAGCTCACTGTTATAGTCAATTGTGACACATCACAGGTGAAAGAGCTTGATACCCCAAAGGTAGGATCCTCAGCAGAATAGGAAGCCGAGGGGGAGATCTCCTCGCATTGTTGTAGGAAACCTTAGGATAGGCGTTGTGGGTGGACGCCGGATGCCCAGTCGTCCGCTAGGTGTATTGCATCCTTCAGCAGGGCAAGCCTTCTTTCCTTGATAAATTGGCAAAGTTCAGGTGTTAGAGTAGAAAGAAATTGGTCGAGAATTATAAATTGCCTCATATCCTCATAAGTCTCAGGCACACAGGAGGACTCAACCCAAGAATCAAGCATCCTAGATAGCTGTGTAACGAACTGATGGTAGTTCTGTCCTACTTTAATCTTGGCCGACCTGAAATCTACTCGGTAACCATTTGGAGTCTTACTGAAACCAGTTAGTAGTGCCTGCTTCAGTTGCTCGTAGTCCTTGGTGGTGGATGGTGGAAGGGACGTGTATATATCAGCAGCCTTCCCCGTAAAGAGGCAACCCAGATTAACGGCAAAGGTATCTCTAGGGAGTACCAGCATCTCGGCCACTCGCTCGAACCTTGTTAAGTAGGTGGCTATGTCCTCATCATCCTTGTAGGATGGTAAAATTGGCCTGCAGACAGGATCAGATGATAATTGGACTGAGGACTTACTTTGAACAGCAATTTCTGCTAGTTTAATCCCTCTCTCCCTCAGCTTGTCTCTCTGCAGCTTCTCTCTCAGCTTGTCTCTCTTGTCTTTCTGCTTGTCTTTCTTCTCTCTCGGCCTTTTGCTGTTCCACGATCCAATGTGAATCTCAGTTCCTTGCAGACCGAGTGCCTCGCCTTGCTGCTTCAGTGCTTCAAACGAACACATTGCAGATCAAAAACAGATGAACACAGAAATAACACAACAATAATGAAATAATAAACAAACAAAAACTCAAAAATATATAATAGAAATATGTACAACTAAATAGAAAACACCTCAAATGCCTCAAGTCAGAAAGCTTTCAATCATTGCTCCGGGGCTTCAGGCAACAATGTTGCGCGGCGGCGACTTACAAGCAATTACCGCCCACAATCTCAAGAAGTATAAGTTAATTGATAAGGTATCCTGGCAAGGTCGCCATTTTTAAGGAAAGTACCTGTGTTGCTAGTGGTTTAGTGGTAGAAGGTGTGTATGTGGATTAAAATAGTGAATATTTGTGTTATGGGGTGGCCCCGTCAAGAATGTTTTCGTCACTCACTGCCCTGCCAGTAGTCACCTCTGAGGTGAGTAGGTGAGGTGAGGTGAGGTACTTGCTTTCTAACGAAGGCATAGCGCTAAACTTGAGGATTGCGAAACTCGGGGTATTGAAAACACAAAAAAAATGCTGATTTATTCCGGTGCTATGTGTACCGTATTTTAAAGTTTATAAGACGCACTTTTTCCCCCAAAAAATACCCTGAAAAATACTCATGCGTCTTCCAAGACGAATGTTGTAGTACTTCCTCAGTACTTAGTACCTCAGTACTTACCTGTTACAAGTATTTCAAATACCATACGACATTCAAATCAACTACCGTATTTGCCGGCGCATAAGACGCAGTTTTTTTCCAAGAAAGGGAATGCAAAATTCACCCTGCGTCTAATGCGGCCATATTACTAATGAGAGGTCGGGCAGAGAATGCAGAATGGCCGGTGGCGTATTACTAAGGGGGTCTGGAGTGATCTGTGTTGAGCAGTAGACCACTGAACACAAATTTGTAACTGTGTTACTAATAATATCAACAGTAATGCATAATACCAAGAAAAAGCTGGGAATTTAAGAGAAAACAAGAGGTGGGGCAACAAGTTGGTGGTTTCTGCTGCCAAGATGGCCATCAGATGTAAAAATCACCCCTCTCCCGCAGTCCCACTGCCGCTCTCTACTGTAAATGCATGGGAGACAGGGTATGTCTTTATACCACCTCGATCCCTCAATCCTCACCCCTGTATCTCTATGGATAAGGAAATTGTAAACTGTAACTGGAAAGAGTGCTAGTAAAAAGGCCGCAACGGTACCTGTAGACTGGTCGTAAGCCTTCCACACATCACACCAAGACCAAGACCCACAACTAGGCCCCACAACTTCATCCGCCTCATGGCCGAATCACACCATTCCATCATGCCTTGACCTGTACCTTCCTGAGGAAGACTAATCAACCCTCGCGACTGTGATAGATTCACAGGTGTAAACCATGGAGAATATTTTCGATCCCGACATCGGTGCCCTTCAACAATAACAAAAAGGTACACATAGTTACCCTACACTGCCAGGCCAGCAGATAAAATAGCTTTCACTCGATCTAGACTGCAACCTGGATCGAGAGCTCAACAATTAATGCAGAGCACAGCACTTTCTGCCCGGAAAATTGGGCAAGATTATGACAAGTTCAGGGAGAATTTCCTGAGAGTTTTCAGTGGTGGAGCGGCAACCACCGTATTGAAACAAGTAAGTCATGTGACTGACTCTATAATAACAAATTTGTCGTCGCAAACTGTATGGGATGGGTCTATCGCGGCCAATACGTTAACAGAGGGATGTATCAAAATTTTAACGAAGGCAAATTGGTGTAATGGAACAGAAATTAGTATGTATAATATGTCCAAATTTCTTGAACTGTTGTTCTATATGCTACATGTCCAGGAGAAGGTGCATTGTGCAGCTCTTTCTTTGCCCTTCCAACCTAAGGACGAGTTAGTGGATTTCATAATAGCCTTAGACGGCAAGCTTATGGAGACAAAACACTCTACGGCTTTCACAGCCGCAGTTGCTGGAGTAAATACTCCTAATCCAACACCGGAACATAACACCTCCCAGCCTTCTTATGCAGTGGCAGCTGCGAAGGAGGCAATCATTTGTTACTACTGCAACAAGGTATGACATACTGCAAAGAAATGCCTCCGCAGGCACAAAGAATCGCGGAAGGCATCGCCAGTGGGTGATAACCAAACTACAAACACCACCCACGGCTCCGAGGGGAGTCCCTCTATCAGGAGTAAATCTTCCTTTTCCTTCCGGGGGAGGGGACAGCAGCAAAAGCACAGAATAGATTGGGATTCCTACTACTGCACGATTCACGGTACGTGTAATCACAGTACCGACCGATGCTACTGGATAAAAGATGCTCGTGCAAACAATGAGCGAAGGTGGGCTGCTGGGAGAGGTAAGTCGTCGGGGGAAGACATACGAGCCTCGACGCACCATTCAGGTTAACTCAACACAACCGCGAGGAAGATTTTCCTCGTGCAGGCACGGCGGATTTGTCGATTTACCACAATATTGTGGCTGCCTGCCAACAAACAAACATAATGGCAATACCAGAGGTGGGCGAGAGCGATACTTAGTGCGATACTGCGATACTATCGCACCGCAAAAAAAGTCGCAGTATCGCAAAGCATTCAAAGTAGCGGAGTATAAGTATCGCAACTCAAGTATCGCTTAAATTTCCCGCGATACTTTAAAAAGACGACCTTAAACAAAAGTTTTTCAGCGGCACTGCGCATAGATTTGGCGCCTTACTGTCATAACAGCTTTCTAGCACACAGAACATTAGTTTAAGTAAAATAGATCTTTTTTTGGCTAATACTGTGTTTTCTTAGGTAGCAAAGTATCGCAAAGCTAAATTTTTGGTATCGCAGTATCGCTGCGATACTATCGCTTTAAGAAAAATGTATCGGTAGCGGAGTATCGCAGTATCGCGTATAGTTTTAAGAAAATCCGAAAAAGTAGCGGAGTAGCGCGTATCGAACTAGTGGGAAAAAAGTATCGCAGTATCGTTATCGCACTACCAAAAAAAAGTATCGCGCCCACCTCTGGGCAATACCCACGAAGGTAAGCCATCAAAACCTTTCCCTGGCTGTGGACACTGGAGCTACTGTAAATGTACTCTCTGAAGAGTCGTATCAGGCTCTAAAGAGGGGTGCACGTGGTGGCCGGTGGCCGTTACGCGAGAGTTATTTGAATGTGAAGGGGGTCACAGGCTCATCTTTGAAAGTAAAGGGAACAGTTATCTTACCTATTAATCTGAACCCAGGGGCTCCTCCGGTTCGTATGGAGTTCTATGTAGCATCCAACTTTCAGCTCCCTGTAGACGGGCTGTTGGGTTTAGCTACGATGGAGTCTAATTGAATGGGCCCCAGACATAACTACGTCACGGTTTGTTTACATCGGTGCATTGTGGGGATAAGGCGGGGTCGCCGCGGGTGGACCTACGAAGGGAAAACTACGGCGATGGAAGAATTTAGAGTTATTTTGCGCGAAATTGATATTCCAGGTGCTATATTACTGTGCTCTGTTCTCGCTGACAACACTATAGAGAAGACCTGAGGTAATGGCTGATGTGCAGAGGCTTCTAAACCAAGAAAACAGAGTCATAACAGAGCCTCGTCAAAAGGTAAGCAACTGGTAGGTACGTAATGTGTCCCTACCACTTGCTTACTTCTTAATGAGACTGCTGTGGCTGTTTTCCTGGTCTAGAAGCCTTCGCACATCAACCATCACCTCAGGTCTTCTCTATGTTGTCACGAGCACGGAAATATAGCACCTGGAATATCAATTTTCGCCCAAAAAACTCAATTTTTTTTCATCGTCGTAGTCTTCTCTTTGTAGGCTGTACATATTCATGGTTATGATGGTATTAAAATGCCTTATTAATTGAGTTCCTTTTGTTGTCTTTCCTCATAATAAGTAGTGGTACATCATGGTTTAAGTGTTACTTGACGAGCCAATGAATACTCTTGAGTCTATACCAACATCACCAACCTTTGCTTTGATTTATCTTATTACTCCATCCATAAACAAGTTGCATAACCACGGTGACATTACCCATCCTTGCCTCATGGTACTTGCATGGTAATGTCGTCTACCGATATTTTTGTCCCTACACAAATCGGGAAAACTCGCCGACAGTAATGGTTAGGTTGGTATCCGGTCATTTCGCCCACACTATGGAGTCTATAGGAGCTAGGAGGTTAGGTTATATTTGTTTAGGTTAGGTTAGGGTAGGTTAGATTTGGGTAGTTTAGGTTAGATTTGGTTAGGTTAGGTTAGATTAGATTAGATTTGGTTAGGTTAGGATAGGTTAAATTTGGTTAGGTTAGGATAGGTTAGATTTGGTTAGGTTAGGTTATCGGTGGGTCAAGCCCCCTGCTAGGGTAGGTTAATT
The DNA here is from genome assembly GCA_016584305.1 of Chionoecetes opilio. Taxonomy (NCBI): domain Eukaryota; kingdom Metazoa; phylum Arthropoda; class Malacostraca; order Decapoda; family Majidae; genus Chionoecetes; species Chionoecetes opilio. The sequence continues at coordinate 202,997 of JACEEZ010004485.1, read as the reverse complement.
TTGGTTAGGTTAGGTTTATTTTGGTTAGGCAATTTCGTCATTTCGCCCACAAGACATTTCGTCCACATGTAAGTCAATTCGCCCACATATAAGTCAATTCGCCCACTCTAAAGTCAATTCGCCCACACGATCCATGTCACGGAGTCATGTAACTATATCTTCCTCTGGCAGAAATGGAATGAACCACCAGTAACCTTGGGCGAAATGACGGTAAATTTCTAGTGTTTGCCCATACTCTCCCACTTCCCCCAAACAAGTTTGGGGACCTGTGGGAATGCGGGGTTTTCGGGTGGGGAACAAATTATTCGTCGGAAACACGTAATTAAAGAGTTGTGTAGGGGGGTAAAATTCCCTAGATCTAGGGTAATTTCCTTATATCTAGAGAAAATTGCCTAACCAAAATAAACCTAACCTAACCAAAATTAACCTACACTAGCAGGGGGCTTGACCCACCGATAACCTAACCTAACCAAATCTAACCTATCCTAACCTAACCAAATCTAATCTAACCTAACCTAACCAAATCTAATAGGTTAGATTTGGTTAGGTTAGGTTAGGTTAGCTTAGGTTAGATTTGGTTAGGTTAGCATATCGGTGGGTCAAGCCCCCTGCTAGGGTAGGTTAATTTTGGTTAGGTTAGGTTTATTGTGGTTAGGCAATTTTCTCTAGATATAAGGAAATTACCCTAGATCTAGGGAATTTTACCCCCCTACACAACTCTTTAATTACGTGTTTCCGACGCATAATTTGTTCCCCACCCGAAAACCCCGCATTCCCACAGGTCCCCAAACTTGTTTGGGGGAAGTGGGAGTATGGGCAAACACTAGAAATTTACCGTCATTTCGCCCAAGTGGTTCATTCCATTTCTGCCAGAGGAAGATATAGTTACATGACTCCGTGACATGGATCGTGTGGGCGAATTGACTCTTATATGTGGGCGAATTGACTTACATGTGGACGAAATGTCTTGTGGGCGAAATGACGAAAATTGCCTAACCAAAATAAACCTAACCTAACCAAAATTAACCTACCCTAGCAGGGGGCTTGACCCACCGATATGCTAACCTAACCAAACCAAATTTAACCTATCCTAACCTAACCATATCTAACCTAGCCTAACCTAACCAAATCTAACCTAAACTACCCAAATCTAACCTACCCTAACCTAAAGAAATCTAACCTAACCTCCTAGCGGGGGGGTTGGGGGTTCTCGTCACACTAAACAAATATAACCTAACCTCCTAGCTCCTATAGACTCCATAGTGTGGGCGAAATGACCGGATACCAACCTAACCATTACTGTCGGCGAGTTTTCCCGATTTGTGTAGGGACAAAAATATCGGTAGACGACATTACCATGCAAGTACCATGAGGCAAGGATGGGTAATGTCACCGTGGTTATGCAACTTGTTTATGGATGGAGTAATAAGATAAATCAAAGCAAAGGTTGGTGATGTTGGTATAGACTCAAGAGTATTCATTGGCTCGTCAAGTAACACTTAAACCATGATGTACCACTACTTATTATGAGGAAAGACAACAAAAGGAACTTAATTAATAAGGCATTTTAATACCATCATAACCATGAATATGTACAGCCTACAAAGAGAAGACTACGATGATGAAAAAAATTAGAGTTGTTTTGGGCGAAATTGATATTCCAGGTGCTATATATCCGTGCTCGCTGACAACATAGAGAAGACCTGAGGTGATGGTTGATGTGCGAAGGCTTCTAAACCAGGAAAACAGCCACAGCAGTCTCATTAAGAAGTAAGCAAGTGGTAGGGACACATTACGTACCTACCAGTTGCTTACCTTTTGACGAGGCTCTGTTATGACTCTGTTTTCTTGGTTTAGAAGCCTCTGCACATCAGCCATTACCTCAGGTCTTCTCTATAGTGTTGTCAGCGAGAACAGAGCACAGTAATATAGCACCTGGAATATCAATTTCGCGCAAAATAACTCTAAATTCTTCCATCGCCTTAGTTTTCCCTTCGTAGGTCCACCCGCGGCGACCCCGCCTTATCCCCACAATGCACCGATGTAAACAAACCGTGACGTAATTATGGGTAGGGTCCATTGGGATAGATCCCAACTAAAATTTTATAACATATAAAGGGAAGCAGTTAAAGGCGATGGATTCTCCTCCTATGTCTCTGACTCCCCTATATATCAAATCACTCGCAGGGAAGAGAGGCGATAAGCGAGGGGCATCGACTGGTATAGTTCCCACAATTCATGTCGCTAACGCTCGCGTGAATCTTACAGCGGGCTGGAAACTCGTGAAGGCCATTATTGTCGGTGACCATGAAATCCCCGATCGTATGGCGATGCGTGTCCCAGTGGTGGTTCCTGCTGCACCTATAGACAGTGAAGTATGCCTCGATGGCCCCAGTAAAGTAAAACGATTGGCCGTAGAGGCAACACTTAGCACTGTCAGCGCAGGACATGTCACATCAGCATTGGTAGTTAAGGGGAGGCGCCTCCTAGCATTAGTGGCGGGTACATTCATATTATTTTAATTGTTCTAAGGTATTTATTTCTCTGAAGACTTAAGTAAATGCAATAAGATCTGCATGTATCAGCACAATTGCTTTCGTGCTTCTGCAGGAAAAAAATTACAAACGAGTATTTATTATTTGTAATAAGAGCAGAGCTAGAATCATAAATGGGAGCCAGCATGCTCACTCAATATGTATGATATTGAGTAGTTTTACTTATGAAACCACCAGTTAGAAATTGCATGCTCAATTTTTTTATGTCTCACCATTGCTGTTAAAAAAAAAAAATCAACATTTTATGAACCCCGTAATTCTACCCCTTCTTTTACTCATATCAGCAGTGTTTTTTTGTTTAGAAAAAAATCACATGGGCAAACTATTTACCATTCATTCATCTTTCAGCAGATATATTTTTTTTTGTATTATGTTCACAACTAATGGAGTTATAAGTCTCCAAAGTACAATAATTGCACTTTCCAGATATCAATAGAAAACGAAGGTTTCTGCAGGGAGGAGACCTCAAAATTGATAATGCAAATACATTTATTTGAAAGAGAAAGAATTATCCTACAGCTGCCAAACTTTCACAGAGAACGCGTGACATGTTCAGCTATTTTTCGGAGTAACTTTTATAAAATTGCTGGAATAGTGAAAAATACCCATTTTTCGGCGGCGTCTCCCCTTAAAACCACAGGTGGACCAGTGCGAGTTAAACATAGAGTTTTCCTTGGCGAAGGGTTGGTGTATGATGGAAAGGTGGTACCTGAACCATTGGAGTTACCTACTGCTTGTGTTGCCACAGTGCAGAAGTCCGCCGTTGACATCGAGCAGGGTCTGGTACCAACCCTAAGTTCGCTTGTCAACGTTATGGACTACCCGGAGTCAAAGCACTCGCTCTTGGAACTCTTGGGTCAGTACCGAGATGTCATAGCACTCCCCGGTGAAGCTCTTGGTGCTACCGATACAGCGGAGCATCACATTAAACTCAGTCCAGGGACCAAACCTGTCTACATTCCTGCTTACAGGCTACCTCATAGCCAACGGGCTGTGGTAGAAACACATGTAGTGGAAATGTTGGAGCAAGGAGTTATTCAACAATCGTGCTCACCCTGGAACAGTCCTTTGTTCCTTGTCCCGAAGAAGGATGGAACTTTTCGCCCAGTTATTGACTTTAGGCGAGTGAATCAGGTCTCAGAAGATGACAGGTATCCGTTACCAGTCCTAAAAGATCTGCTCATGTCGTTAGGTCCGGGTAATACAATTTTCAGTAGTTTGGACCTTTTTGGCGGGGTACTGGCAGGTACCCATGGCAGAATCCTCCAGAGAGGTTACGGCGTTCAGTACGCCGGGAGGTCACTGCGAATGGCTTCGGATGCCGTTTGGCTTGAAATCCGCGCCGCTTACGTTTCAGAGAATGATAAACACAATTTTTGCCAGTACGATAGGTAACTCCGTGTTCGCATACCTGGATGATATTATAATTGCTAGCAAAGGCCATGAGTCTCACTTTAAAACTTTAGAGTCAGTTTTGCAGCGACTGTTGTCAGCTGGTCTCAAAGCCAAATTTACCAAGTGTGAATTTTTGAAAGGTAAGTCTAGCTTCTTGGGCCATATTGTCGACCGGGAGGGACTCCACACCATGGACGATAAAGTATTGGCCGTCAAAAACTTTCCTCAACCCCAGAGTGTTGAGAATGTTAGATCCTTTTTGGGACTAGCGGGCTTTTACCGCCCCTTTATCAAAGATTTCGCCAGAAAGGCATCTCCCCTAAACCAGCTGTTAAGAAAAGATGTCTTATTTCACTGGGATTCTCCTCAGGAGCAAAGTTTTGAAGAGTTGAAACATGCACTCGTGAAAACTCCTGTGTTGGCATTCCCAGATTTTTCAGCTCCATTTGAGCTATGTACAGACGCTTCGCTAAGGGACTTGGGGCAGTACTGATGCAAAAAGATGAAAGAGGGAAGAACCGTGTAATCGCGTACGCGAGCAGAGTTCTTATCCCGGCGGAGGTAAATTATTCCGTTACACATCAAGAGACCCTCGGAGTGATTTGGGCTCAAACAATTCAAAGATGTTATTTTTGGCTATGCAATAACTGTCTATACTGACCATGCAGCCGTTACTGAGCTATTTAAGGATAAGAATTTATCCGGTAGGCTTGCAAGATGGTATCTGACGATCCAAGAGTTTAACCCAACCTTCAAATATTTGCCCGGACGTGCAAATGTGGTTGCGGACGCGTTATCGCGAAACGTTCCGGTGGTGGGTGCGGTCACAGGGGAAAATCCCGTGCCAAATTTTTCACTATGAATTGGGCGTCGAACAACGTAAACATGAAATTTGGGGGAAGGTCATCTATGCCCTAGAGTCAGGCGATGAGACCTCCTTACCATTATTATCAGTGAATTACTCACAATTTTTCCTGTCGTCTGACAAGGTACTGTGCCGACATTGGCCACAAAAAAGAGACCCAGTGGAAGATGTAGCTAGTGGGAGAGTAACCGCCAGTCTTTTTACTCAGGAGGATTTCCTACATATACTAAACATTGGTCAAGATGAATTCCATTTGCAACCCTTGTTCAGACAGGATGCTATTCAGCACTACTATCCGGTCTTGTAAGTAATGCTTACCATGGATGTTATTGTAGTGCATGTCCCCTTTAAGTCATCAGAGATTTTTGAGACTTATCGGGTGGAATCCTTTCAATTTTTCTGTTAATCAGACATTTATAACACTGGACTTACTATCATCTCTAGTTTTAGTGGCTGACGATCTGCCTCTATGCATCTGGCCGACTAGGGGATCTATTTACCGCTTCACTATTTGCCTTCCTTCCTATTTAAGGTGGCATATGTGAATTTGACATTTTTAAAGGTAGTCCAGCTGACGCATTGAATCCGTTTCATGGTTATCAATAATTTTTATGAGCGAACATCATGTGACTGTCGTTTGCCCTTACGGAACTTCCTATCAACGGGTTTCTGGTCACTATGTAAGTGTTGGTTTTTGTTATGCTTCCAGGAAGCTTTTACAAGAAACGTCTCCACTGTTTCTGCTCAAATCTCTTCAGAATTTAACATTTTCTAGAATATCTGTTGTTACTAATACCTTCTCTGAGATAAAGTTCTCTGACGAGTCGCAGTTGCCGCGGCTCTGGAGAACGCCTCTCCTGATAACCTAACCCCCATTGTTTTCTATCCCAGTGTACTATAGCTACTTTGTTGTTGTGTCAAGCGAGCTATCACGTTAGGCAAGTATCTTTTACGTGGAAAGGCTCAATCTTCACAGGTCTGACAGGTATTACACATTATTGGAACATGGTTTGGTACATTTTCTTATGCTGCGTGGGCGCTGCCAGGTGCGTGACCGAGCGATGTTAAGGCATAGGTATGGGCGTAGGTATGGGTGTGGTACGTGTTGCCGGCCTCACCCCAGTTGTATTACTGCTGGGTCAGCAAGTTGAGAAGCTGGCAAGGTTGGTAGAGATGTCACGTAGCTTATTTTCATCTTTTATAAATAGACGGTAACATAATAGATATTTTTATAGAGTAGATATATTATCAGTTTATTCTATGGTAGAAACATTACTTGATCTTTACTATATATTTAAGTTATGGAGCAGAGTGTATATGTGTCATAGATAAATAGAGTAGTTGTCACCTGCATGGAGGAGAGCAGCAGCTCACCGCTGGCGGTAGACAGACGGGCTTGAGCCAGGGTAAAGAACGGAGATTGTAGACAGGGACTCCTGTAGCTGCATATTTGTCAGTAAGTGATTAACACATTATACACTTTTACCGGTAGCTTTAATCTCACAACATTATTAACTTAACGTATACGATGATTGAAGTGGTCTACTGACATACTCATCGTCCAGTGATTACCTTTACGTAATACACGTATAGATTCGAACAACTATTGACGTTAGGACCTCCATTTTAATCATAAGGGTCTTTTCAAAGTGAGATCTACCTGTGTAGTCGAGAGAAAATTACTCCGTTACAAGGAATAGTTTTCCAGAACAAACCTATTTTTGGGTCTGGAACCCGCCATGGGTATGTAATAGATAGGGTCATTTACGACACGTAGATCAAGAACGATTGTGTGTGCCCGTCTTGAGTAGCATCTGTCCTCCTATCACCCATACAATAGTTATTCCCTACAAATCGAAAACTATCCATGTTTTGTTTGTGTTGAATATACTAAATAATATATCAATAATATTTAAACTTACACTGTAGTATACAAAGAGAAAGATTAGGTGTGGCGCAGTCTTGGAAGGTGAGGCGTCTGTCTCTCCTAATCATCTCCCTATAAGAGGTATATTCACCATAAGAAAAACACCACAGCTATATAAAATATCTTAAATATATCTTAAATAAATAATATCACATAAATATCTTAACCCTTACCTGTGGTATACAAAGAGAAAGATTAGGTGTGGCGCAGTCTTGGAAGGTGAGGCGTCTGTCCCACCTAATCATCTTCCAATACACCACACCGCTTCTCGTCATATCTCTCTCTCTCAGGGTACAATTTCCACTTCATTATACGATACTATGACCTCACTACCTATCCTTGTGGATATAACTAACTTATAATAAACTTGTCCTGATGTGAGAATAAGTATTTACGAAAGGAACTTCAAATGGATTATCTAGAAAAAATTACGGGTTGATTAAGGACGAACAGATCACCGCCACAGTGAAGCCACAACAATGAGCAGTGGCAGGAATCTACATAAGTATGATGAATTTCGTTAATTTAATTTATTACGATAAAATTTATATAATACTAGCACTCTGAATCGATAAGAGGCTTGCCTGGAAAAATTTGGTTTTCTAATTTTTCTTATTAAGAAAGGTGCTAGTCAGCGTTGCCATGGAGATGAACGCCATGGATTCTTTACGTCATTACGCGTGAGATTCAAGTCAAGGCGCATACTCTAATCAAGAAAAATTGTGGCATTACAAGTATGGATATATAAATTTACACAAATATATATATATATATATATATATATATATATATATATATATATATATATATATATATATATATATATATATATATATATATATATATATATATATATATATATATAAGGGCCCTTATATTGTTTATGAATACAGGGAGGTCCCGTTATACGAGCATTTGGTATACGAGAATCCGATGATACACTAGATGTTATTTAAATTAGGGTCTATTTTCAATATACGAGATCGAAAATCCAATGCTACGACATTCAAACTGGGGTGAGTAAAATGAACAAGTTATTTGCTAAAGTAAATTACAAGGTATTTACTAAAGTAAATTACAAGTTATTTACAAAAATTATAAAAGTCATTTACTGACTACAGGGAGGTTCCGAAGATACGAGCAGTTAGGTTCCACCTGGCATACTCGTAAAGCGAAATCTCGTATAACGAAACACATAACTAATGGTAAAATATAGGTTTGGTTCCAGGACCCCATCAATTAAAAAAAAAAAAAAAAAAAAAAAAAAAAGACATGTTTTTCAAGCTAAAATAAACTATAGCAAACACAACAAACACACAGCGTCTATATTACCCACACTGTACTACCTATTCTGTAGAAAAAGCATTCTGAAAGAGTAAATAACACACAAAATAACATAACTGCACATTAATTAAACATAAAACATGCATAACAAGCAAAAAAGACATTGTAATGTAGGGGACGCCACGTGATACAAGAGAAGGTAGTGTAGTGGTCCCAAGGTTGGGGCCGCACACCTGCTAATTACCCCTAAATGTCATATGCTTAATTACCCTTCAGGTCAGGGCTTGCTAGGGGTGACCTCACTGGGGTCAACCAAATCCAGCTTTGTCCAGCCCGGGAGTGGTAGGGCACGCATTTTGAACTTGATAATTTTACTCACCCCAGTTTGAATGTCGTATCATTGGATTTTCGATCTCGTATATTGAAAATAGACCCTAATTTACACATCTCGTGTCATCGGATTATCGTATACCGAATGCTCGTATAACGGGACCTCCCTGTATATGGTTTTACCTAAGGTTGTACGATAATCAATCTGAAAATATGATAATTCTGGTGGCTCGGTACGACAATGTGGCCTACAAAAATTCACATCCCAGGACGATGTACAATGATTCAGATGCGCAGAGACGAGTTTGTGGGCAGTGGAAGAGGTCTGCGCACCCCTCCCTTGTCCCTTACCTACCCTACCCTCTGGAGTCTAGTGTATCACGCGGCAGCACCGAGGATCTTTCCTCTTCCCCAAGTGATCAAGGGGAGGAGGAAGAACTCTAACCCAGTCATCCCTACAAATGCAGTCACTCTCTCACACTCAAACCAGACTCTCAGCTGGCTACTTGCCAGCTTCCTGTCTCCCCACACAACATTACCACTTAATTGTGAGTGTTAAGCCCCCTTCACACATTCCATAATCGAACCACAAAAGCGCCAACAATGCAGTGCGCAGCACCATCATGGTCCTGGTTATAGGTCCATCGTGATTGATCGTGATGCTCGTGACGCGCTCGGCCGAGGCCACGAAAAGTTAGTGCGTGCATTAAAAAATCGGGAAGCTCCCCGATTTTCGTACCCAATGCAGCGGTATCGTAAGTCTATCGTGACGCTATCGTTATCTATGTAGCAGCTTCGCGACACTATCATGATCGTCGTATGTTTATCGTGACGATAAGAAATCGTTACGCGCTCCTTCATCCCTGCCTGCCCCCCTTTTTTGCACCCCCTTCCGCCTTCCCCCCCTTTCTCATTCACCTCCACCCACCCCCGACTCTACTCCCCCTACTCCCACCACCACGTGATAACACTCCCCACTCGACTACCTTCCCCCTACTCCCACCACCACATGGTGACACTCCCCCCGTGACTCCCTACCCACTACTCCCATCAGCACGTGGTAACACCCCCACCCCCACCAACACCATGCCTTCTCCACCCCCCCCCGTTTCCCCACCAACACCAACACCCCCTTCTTTATTACAACCCCCCTCCCCCGTTTCCCCCCATTCCCCATCACCAACACAACCCTGTTTCGCCCACTTTCATCTCTATAGTCCCCCTTCCTTCTCCATCGCCATGGCAACCCCCACCCACGTGTGGGGCTAGCTCTTGACGCTATTGTGGTACGTTCATGGCACCGTCATGGCACTGTCGTGGTTATCGTAGCTCTATCGTGACGATAAAATGACCGTTGACTTGCCATTCGTGACATAGTCTTACAACTGTCATGACTCAATCGTGACCATCTTACGACCATCATGACACATACGTACAGGCAGCGTGACATTGTTGTGAGGCTGTCGTGGTCTGCGTTTTTCGTGGTTAAATTTCACAATAGCGTCAATAATCAAATTGGTGGCGCTATCGTGGTTCGATTATGGAATGTGTGAAGGGAGCTTTATGCATGTTTTATGTTTAATTAATGTGCAGTTATGTTATTTTGTGTGCTATTTTCTCTTTCAGAATGCTTTTTCTACAAAATAGGTAGTACAGTGTGGGTAATATAGACGTTGTGTGTTTGTTGTGTTTGCTATAGTTTATTTTAGCTTGAAAAACATGTCTTTTTTTTTTTTTTTTTTTTTTTTTTTTTTTTTTTTTTTTTTTTTTTTTTTTTTTTTTTTTTTTTTTTTTTTTTTTTTTTTTTTTTTTTTTTAATTGATGGGGTCCTGGAACCAAACCTATATTTTACCATTAGTTATGTGTTTCGTTATACGAGATTTCGCTTTACGAGTATGCCAGGTGGAACCTAACTGCTCGTATCTTTGGAACCTCCCTGTATAATACTAGAGGTTCGGAAAATTTAAGTGAGAAAATGGAAAATAATTATAAGGTAAGAGTATTAATATGTATAAGCAAATGAAAGCAAAAAATATTTCAGAGGATTCTTAGATTTTCAAATTGTGTACAATTTGTAAGTTCCTTTGAAAGTGAAGGTTATGCAAAAGTAAGGTATCTAAGCTTTTAGATTTATAGATTGTTTTAAGTATATTAGAGCAATCTGCCTTTGTCGCCTCCGTGGTGCAGGTCGCCTCCGTGGTGCAGGTCGCCTTTGTGGTGTAGTGGCTAGCGTGCCTGGCTACGAATCTGCGGGCCCTGGTTCGATCCCGGGCCAGGGCAAGTCGGTGACCAGCCTACCCAGCTGTTCTTCCTTCATTTTGAGGTTGATAAATGGGTACCTGGGGTAACCCGGGAGTCACACTAGCCCTGTGTCCCGGGGTAACGGGTCCTCACCCAACACAGGCTCTAAGGGCTAATGCCACGGAGATGAGCACCGAATGCCACGCGCAGCATAGCGTATGCTCCCATCTTTACCTTTTACGTTTAATCTGCCTTTAGTTTTGTGTCACCTTTTGAGTGTAGGAAAAGGCCAGTTTTACGAAAACAGCTGAATTTATGGTTAATGGATGAGGTACAAGAAAATGTTTAGGAGAAATCTAAATATTTTTTTTTTACTGTTTCCTCAATGATACATTATTGATGTTTCTCATCAGGAATCTGGGCTCCTGGAGGCAGTTGAACATTCACAGCTTGCCATAGCCAAGATCTCTGCCATGTTTCCTACTGTATCAGAAAGTCACATTAAGGACCTGATGAGGAAGTAAGTGTTATAGATTAGAGGTGCATGTTTCCCTAGATATAAACATGACAATTATGTATTTGATAAAGACAGCCCTGCTATTACCAATTTTGTGAAACTGCTGTGTTGGATTAGCATTTTACTTGCATGTAAGAATTTATTATCTAACAAATTAACCTTGAGTCAAGAAAAAAGCTAAAGGAATTTTCTTTAATGATTAACATTTTAAGTCTTTCAATTTTTGTTGAAGATGTGCATGTCTTGCTACTAATTAATGTTTACACTAACCATGGCATTAGGTACCACAATAGAGAAGCAGTGGTCATCAGTGCTCTTCAAGTCCAGAAACATCCTCTTGCCACCCCTGGACCATATGGCACCTTCACTCCACCGCCCATGCGGCACTTTATTCCCACTGCCACAGCCATTATGGCCTTGCAATGCACTAAGTCATCCACAGGTGTCACATCTGCTGTATCCTCAATTGGGGTAATATCTGCCACCACCACCGCCTCTACTACCACTGCCTCTCAAGATAAGGGTGGGTCACTTAAAGTAGCCACCACCACAGGTAATGGTACAGCTGTAGGTCCCTCTGTCACAACAGCACCTGTGGTTACATCTGCAAAGGTTGATCAATCCCTTCATCATCCAGTGCATGAGCGCACAAGAGGGACGCAGATCCTTGAAGACAAGAATAGAGCAGACCGACAAGGGTCTTTAGAGAGATCTATAGGATCACCTTTTCGTGCCTGTGGATCTGTTGATAAATCTGCAGGGTCTCCAAGGCAGGGGCATGGCTCAAGAGAGCGATCAATTGGCTCTCCATTCTTTGGTCGTGACTCTCCACTTATGTCTTCTCGGGCCTCTTCTCCTCACACCTTTCTCGATGGTTCTCCGCGACCCACCACCCGATCTACTTCAGAGTTCACACGCTCCCTCATGGATTCACCTCGAATGGACTATCGTCACTCCCCCAGGTCTACACCTCACTCTCCCAAGATCAAACTCAGGTACCTCATGTTTCCTGCACAAGCTCCCCATCATCACTGTTGTTTGTTGTTGCATATTTCCCCTAGTAGAAAATGGATATGTATCATTCAACCCAATGTATTATGCCCTGTTTGCTTAATGAGACTGCTGATTCAGTATATTATATATTTTCGTTGTGTAAATTAGTATAATTGGAAACTGCACGGTAGGTATTTGAATTAATTTTATGTATTTTAATTTTCCAGGGGGACACTATGCCCTTTGGTGCTGTGACGCATGGTGCTTGTGTTCTGTAGCTTACATATATGAGATGTCAGCTCCCTAGTGGTAGACCCTGCAGCATATTAGGTATTGTGTGAAAACTTTTTTTGGTATGTCAGAAGTACCTAGTAGTTGCACTCTCTTTTTTATCACTCATGCACAGAAGGGGAATTACTAAGAAAGAGTGTAGAATATGACAGGGTGTTACTGGGAGTGTTGTACTGATTATTAATTAATTACTCTGTTGCTGTAAAGAACTATATCATTATCATCATCATCATCAAGTCAAGTACACACAACCCTCGTTTTCCCGGACCTCCATTTCCCGGATATCAGATTTGCCGGACAAAATCCGAGGTCCGGAGATATGTGAGAGTTACGGACATTTTTTTTTTTTTTTTTTTTTATCGTTGAAATGCCTGGTCCTGTCCGTAAATTGACAAAGTTGTCCGGCGGTCCGAGCGTCTCCTGTCACCCTTGGTCAGTGTCCGCGCCTCCCGCCAGGTGGCAGCATGCTCAGCGGTCGTATTGTTTACATTTGGGCACACGACACTCACGGTTCACCTGCACCGCCTTCGTCAGTCCCCTGACCCCCCCTGCCCCTGGTGCAGGAACGTCTCTGAGACTATTGAACACTTTCTGCTGCCTCCCGCCAGGTGGCAGCATGCTCAGCGGTCGTATTGTTTACATTTGGACACACGACACTCACGGCAGTGCAGGTGAACACCTGCACTGCCTCCGTTAGTCCCCTGACCCCACTGCCCCTGGTGCAGGAACATCTCTTGAGACTATTGAACACTTTCTGCTGCCTCCCGCCAGGTGGCAGCATGCTCAGCGGTCGTATTGTTTACATTTGGGCACACAACACTCACGGTTCACCTGCACCGCCTTCATTAGTCCCCTGACCCCCACTGCCCCTGGTGCAGGAACGTCTCTTGAGACTATTGAACACTTTCTGCTGCCTCCGCCAGGTGGCAGCATGCTCAGCGGACGTAAAAGTCCGCGGCGGGGTAGTTGATATTGGCGGTTGCCGGACAGTAAATACTAGAGTAGGATAAACGTCCAGGGGTGGTAATGGCCTCGGACTGTTGCGATTCCCGGACTTTTGCGGTTCCCGGACCAGTGCTCCCCCCTATTAGTCCGGGAAAACGAGGGTTGTGTGTACTGTATATCGTTTACCCTACCTACCAACAAGCGCTCTCCAGTTGCTTATTCTAGCAAAACCTCTGTAAGCTTAGGAAGTCATTCCATGTGATCTCACCCCACAAAAAACAACCTTGGTCCTAATAATTATGCACTATATACGTATATATATATATAGTAAACCCTTTTTGCTCGGGGGTTTCAGGCTTGCGGATTTGATTTCTCACGGTTTTTCAACCCTTGGGATAAATATTAATAAATAATGAGATATGATTAAGCAATACAAAAAATAAGGAGTTTGAATAGCGCGCGCAAACATGTTCGTGTATACAGCCACGAGAGGGCCGCCACTCTGCCAGTTCCCGCCAGTAGTCCAAACACTAGCTTGTGCTTACCCGCTGTGTGCAACGTGTTTGTTTAGAAGCGTGCCCTTATCGTAAATAGACAAATGAAAGCTGCTGTCAAACCATACACAGAACTAAAGAACCAGCTTAGGCAGCAACAAGCACAGAGCAAGATAACCATGTTCTTTAATAAATGGACATGCACAGCTGATCAACCAAAACCACCTCACCCAGCCTCATCTACGTCGTCTTAATCGTAATATAAATAACCTCCCCTGTAAATGCGGTACACTCACACTTACTAATCTCTTTTTTGAGGGCTGGGAAAGTGATTGATGGTGTTCATCTGTCAGACGACGTCCTCCGGATGTTGGACTCTGGATCTATTCCTCGTTAAATTGAAAAATGTCAGGAATTAGGAATATAGATCCATACAACATACAGCGGCACAAATGGAAGGACTTCAGTCCTGCTTGGTGGCGATCTTCCAGGCTTATTACACCAGTGATATATACCACTACCTTGTGAGCTTGAAAAGTATATTCAATCACTCTACCCATGTCTACAATTCTGAAAGACTAGTCAATTCACACTGCAGTTTAATACACAGTTTAAGCTCTGCAAACGTAGTAATAGTAATGAGCTGTAGCTACTACTGTGTGCATGAGAGGAACGGTGACTGTTGTGTGCGGGAGCGGAGGCTGCGGAGAGAGCCTTGCCCAGTCGCTTACACAATCAGTGAGTACTGAGTGTGGCGCGCTTGCTTATACGCCGATTGATGATGATATTTATTTAGTTAACGCTAATGTATTCATGGTGCTAATTCATTTATGCAGCCCATTAACTCTTATAAAAATCCTGCTTGCACCACCACGGGCGAGGGGCAACCATTACAGCCCTCGAGTACAGGACCTACCATCCCACCCCTGGAGGTCACTGCCAAACGGCGCTATAGGCACACAAAAAAAAAAAAAAAAAAAAAAAACGTACCAAGCAGCGCGAAACTCGGGGAGATAATGCACGAAAGTCGGGATGGTAAGAATTTAGGACTCGGCGCGAAACTCGAGGATCGTGAAACTCGCATAGCGTGAAACTCGGGAGAGTACTGTACAATATTTTCCTTGTTATTCATTAAATATAAGATGAGAGAGAGACAGAGAGTGAGGGTAGCAGCAGTTAACCTCCCACTCTCTCCCTACTGATCACCAAAATGAATCCAAACTAACACTGCACCAAAGTTATGGCTATCCAGCCTGGTTGGATAGCCATAACTTTGAAGATCAGTTAGTAACTGTGATCAAACATAATCAAAAGATATGTCATTGAATATGTTATATTTCTTTGTATCTTTTATTTTACCTAATAGTTAACTACTGTAGTTTATAGTTTGTTTAAAATGTATTATAATCTCGGAGACAATAGACATTTTAATAGTTTATTTTTACTTGCACTACTTGAGTACTATACGAACAAGATACTTTGACTTGAGAACACTTAACTTTGGGTACTTCTACTTGTACTTTGTGGAATATTTTCCCAGTGCAACAATACTTTTATCTACGTAAGTATCAAAGCAGGGTACTTTTTGCAATTCTGGCGAAAGATTATTTAGCGAGGCATCGTATCAATCAATCAATCATTGGAAGCATACGCCGGGGGGCGCGTCGCCTCGCCCACCCTACGACGCCAGTCCTGGGGATCACCGCGCGCGAGTCCCCATGCAGGCTCCCTTCCCATACCAAGCAACTCTCGGCACGAAACATCAACTTGCCCCAGCCACGAGCCTTGTGGGCGCCCCCTTGGCCTCCTCCACGCCGGATTGTCTCTTACATATACAACCCATTGGGAAGGATTGGTTACAGTGTAATGTGCCATATACATGTGTAGCCGAAGTTGGCACTGACGAACTATGCAGGCAATAGGCCTTGATTTAGTCTCACGGTGCAATCGTTGATTTTGCACGTAATCATCTCAGCGATACCCCATGATTCGGCGAAGACACTTATTAACTACCAAAGGCATCAAGTCGCTATTTAGTGTCCATGTCTCACATCCATAGAGTATGACAAGGATCACAAGTGACTTGAAGATCCGGATCTTTGTCCTTCTGCACTGGTACCGAAAATGCCAAATACTCGTGTTGAGCGAGTCCATAACACCGTAGGCTATGCCAATCCGCCATAAGATTTCTTGACGTGACCCGTCGTTATTCTGGACTGCGCAACTAAGGTATGTAAAACTTTCCAAGATCTCAATACCCTCGCCGCACGCATGAACAGACTGTACTGTTTTATCAAGTAAGTCTCCAAACACCTGGCCCTTGGTCTTAAGCCAGGAGACCTCAAGTCCCAAAGGCTTTGCTTCCTCATGCAGCACCTCGAGAGCCATCACCAAAAACCTCCAGCGACTCGGCAAAGATTACTGCATCTTCGGCATAAACAAGATAAGTGATCTTGGTATTGCCGAGGGATGCTCCACAATCACTTTGGTCCATAACTTTTCCCAGTACCCAGTACATACAGGTATTGAAAAGTGATGGGGCAAGGATACATCCTAACCTAACTAATATATTCACAGAAAAATGCTGCATACACCTCCCCCACACCTTACAGCACTCTCAGTCCCAGAGTTCAGGCCAGTCAGCAGACCAACAGTCCTTGCAGGAATCCCGCAAAGCCGCGGAAGATCCCATAGTAACTCACGATGCACTGAGTCAAACGCCTTCTTGAGATCAGCATAGGCTGCAAGCATCCCCTATCGAAACTCACATCGGCATTCCACCAGGACACGAAGCGCTAGGATTTGGTTCGTTGTTGACTTACCAGGCATGAACCCAGACTGCTGAGGTCTCTGATGCTTCAGCAGATGACTGCGGATCCGTGTCAGCAATAGATGGGCAACCACCTTGCCTGGCACGCTGAGCAGTGTAATACCGCGGTAATTGTTGCAGTCCTGACGGTCCCCTTTCCCTTTCCAGATGGGGATGACCAGCTCCCTTCTCCAGTCGGGAGGAATGGTACCTGATTGCCACACGGCAGTCAAGACAGCATGCAACCCGTGAATCTTGGCCTCACTCCTGGCTTTGAGCAGCTTCGCACTGATATTACATACACCAGCTGCCTTTCCACCATTCTAGTTTGCTACAGCCTCTCTGACTTTGTCAAGAGATGCTGCGGTTTCGTCAATGGGAGGATCGGCATCCGCTGCCCGTAATCCAGTGGTGTGATGCTGCCCAATTGGAGGGCTCACTGGCATCGTATAGCGAGGGAATAATGTTCTTGCTGAGACTGCTGGATGCTACCTGACACCACTTTTTCATGACTCAACATGCTGCTACAAAGATCTGTTTTGGCTTCTTTGTGGTTTTAGGGATATTATGCAGTGCTTCCTACTAATGAAGCACTGCATCAATCAATCAATCATTGGGGGCATACGCCGGGGGGCGCGTCGCCTCGCCCACCCTACGACGCCACTCCCGGGGGTCACCACGCGCTAGTTCCCATGCAGGCT
Organism: Chionoecetes opilio; assembly: GCA_016584305.1. NCBI lineage: Eukaryota > Metazoa > Arthropoda > Malacostraca > Decapoda > Majidae > Chionoecetes > Chionoecetes opilio. The sequence continues at coordinate 185,650 of JACEEZ010004485.1, read as the reverse complement.
CCTTTCCCATACCAAGCAACTCTCGACAAGAAATATCAACTTGCCCCAGCCACGAGCCTTGTGGGCGCCCCCTTGGCCTCCTCCACGCCGGATTGTCTCTTACAGATACAACCCGATGGGAAGGATCGGTTTCAGGGTAGCGTGCCACATGCCCATATAGCCGAAGTTGGCGCTGACGGACTATGCAGGTAATAGGCCTCGATTCAGTCTCACGGTGCAATCGCCGATTTGACACGTAATCATCCCAGCGATACCCCATGATTCTGCGAAGACACTTATTACCAAAGGCATTGATTCGTCTCTTCAAGTCACTATTTAGTGTCCATGTCTCACAGCCATAGAGTAAGACAGGGATCACAAGCGACTTGAAGATCCGGATCTTTGTCCTCCTGCACAGTTACTGACAACGCCAAATACTCCCGCTGAGCGAGTCCATAACACCGTGGGCTATGCCAATCCGCCGTAAGACTTCTTGACGTGACCCGCCGTCATTATGGACTGCGCTACCAAGGTATGTAAAACTTTCCAAGATCTCAATGTCCTCGCCACACGCATGAATAGACTGTACTGCTTCATCTAGTAAGTCTCCAAACACCTGGACCTTGGTCTTGAGCCAGGAGACCTCAAGTCCCAAAGGCTTTGCCTCCTCGTGCAGCGCCTCGAGAGCCATCACCAGGACCTCCAGCGACTCAGCAAAGATTACTGCATCATCGGCAAAAACAAGATCAGTGATCTTGTTTTTGCCGACGGATGCTCCACAATCACTTTGATCTACAACCCTGTCCAATACCCAGTCCATACAAGCGTTGAAAAGTGATGGGGCAAGGACGCACCCTTGCCTCACTCCTGTATTCACAGGAAAGAAGCTGGATACACCTGCCCCACACTTCACAGCACTCTCAGTCCCAGAATACACACCAGTTATCAAACCAATAGTCCTCGCAGGAATCCCTCGAAGTCGCAGAAGATCCCAGAGTGACTCACGATGCACTGAGTCAAACGCCTTCTTGAGATCAACATAGGCTGCAAGCATCCCCTGTCGAAACTCACGTCGGCGTTCCACCAGGACACGAAGCGCTAGGATACGGTCCGTTGTTGACTTACCAGGCGTGAACCCAGACTGCTGAGGTCTCTGATGCTTCACCAGATGACAGCGAATTCGTGTCAGCAATAGATGGGCAACCACCTTGCCTGGTACTCTGAGCAGTGTAATACCGCGGTAATTGTTGCAGTCCTGACGGTCCCCTTTCCCTTTCCAGATAGGGACGACCAGCCCCCTTTTCCAGTCAGGAGGAATGGTACCTGATTGCCACACGGCAGTCAGGACAGCATGCAACCCGCGGATCATGGCCTCACCCCCAGCTTTGAGGAGCTCCGCACTGATATTACAAACACCAGCTGCCTTTCCACCCTTCAACTTTGCTACAGCCTCTCTGACTTCGTCAAGAGAGGGTGCGGTTTCGTCAATGGGAGGATCGGCATCCACTGCCTGTAACCCAGTGGTGTGAAGCTGCTCAGTTGGAGGGTCCACCGTGAACCATGGTGGCCACGGTGGCCACAATGGCCACTGCATGGCCATATAATTTTGCTCGTGCTCCCCATTTTTCACATCATAGCCAATCACCACTATTAACCCTGGCCCAATACTCCTCTAGACATTGAAAGCTGGGGTTGCCACACAACGCCAGTATTTCTATTTTTTCATTGTAAAAACTTACAACTGCAGGCTTTATTATAAGACCTTTGTCTGTTGCTGTTTCGTTACATTAATATATGTAGATAATTTTCTCGCGTGTTTTTAATGAAAATAGGACATATTAATCGTAGAATTAGCATTTGTGAAATGATTCACTGCACGCCCACTATTCCTGAATATTATAGAATGAAGGGCCAGAAATATAAAACTTTTCCTTCACAGAGAGAACTTTCTTGATTTATACATATACGTATATAAATGCTACTGACGAATACCAGCAAAGTATATAAGAAACATTAATGTTTACCACAGTGTGTTGATGCCTGAGGTACGACACTTTCTTGAGACTACCACACGTGTTCTTTATCCCAAGCACCCCCTCACTCCCTTGGAAGCCACCCGTGCGATCGTACGTCTGGCAGCGTATCTTCCTGATACATTTTTCGGAGATTACTATATACATATGCTATGCCACATGGAGCCGTAACTTTCTTGCAATCATACTTCACTTGAACAACAATACTGATGTACCTCATATTTATCACGTTTTTAATAATCATGTATAAGACATAAATATGTACTACAGATATTCATTCATATATACGAAGGTTGTGATTAACATGGAGATTGAAGTGTATGTGATATGTATGTGAGTAATTCATGATACTATGAAAATAACTTCATTACTGAGAGGGGCTCTTATGTGGAGTAACCGAAAAAAACGATTTACGAAAAAATGAATAGTCACCCATGTTGCCTGCCCGAGAAAACAGAAAAAAATGTAAACATATTAGTACATGGGACCTCTGCCCTCTGCATCTATGGGCCTATTGCCAACTTTGCTAACTTCCACTTTCGTGCTTTGTGATATTATCTTGCCTGCCACCAATCTCTTGCTTCCTTTTTCTTTGCCAAAAAGTGTGGCAATTCTTGGAAGTATCTTAGCCATTACAATGTCTCTCCTGGCTTCAGTTTTATTGATAAGTATAACGTAGAGTTAGCTAACTGTCAGGAATGCACGCAAGGCATATGAGACGCTCGTCATGAGTGACTAAGGTGTATCCAATAGATAGCTTATTGCATGCAGTTGCCTCTGAGAACCATACATATATGTTTGGCAGTGGAATGATTATTCATTATTATAGTAGGAAAAGGATGGTAAAGCTGATCTTTCATTTTAATGGTTTTATTGTATATACGTAAGTATTTTATAAAAGAACCTCAACATTTGTTTGTATAGTTACATGAATGTGTGTGAACCAAACACCTGCTTGCTTTAAAGGAAAGGGTATGGCCAGTTTTGTGTTTGTCCTTTGTAATGGAGATTATCATATGATATAGTCCCATGCATGCTTCCTCACAAGATACTTTCCTACATATTACTTATCACATACTTTGTACCCAAATACTTTTTCTATCATGCAAGAGTTAGCTATGTAGTACTTTGTCTTGAGGTTATTACTAAGTTTTCATATATTGTTTCAAAATTTGTCTTCAGAAAAGGAATGCTAAGACATCCTTAGAAATTTGAGGAAGAAATGCTATGGTATTTTCTAATCATGTTTGATAGTATTGAAATTATTGAGTTAAGAATGATAAAACGATAATTTCATCGCCTTTTTTTCTGTTATATTACTCATGAGGAACATCCTCATGATGATGCAGTAGATAGAAAGTGGTAAATGGTGCTGCTTGTTTTATAAAAATCATCTAAGGATATACTTGCTCAACCTAGTTGGTACATGGAATATTATCCCATTACATTATTACAGGTACTTGAAAGGAATATTTTCCAAGGTGGAACCAACAATTATTCTAGATGTCCTGACCCAGTGTAACTACAATGTCAAGGATACCTGTGAGAAACTTGTGCACATGGGACATGAAAAAAAGGAGACTGGGCTGGCTCCACCAAAACTCAAGGACGGTCCAGATGGCAAGGAAAACAAGGCTATACCAAAGCCATCTCCAGGACCTGCACGACCTAAAAACCTGAGTGAAAAGCATAAGAAAAAAGGTATGTTTAATCTCCAATTTATTAAAAAATATGAAAGAGGATCTCCAATTTCTTAAAAAGAATTTTATATTAATTAAGAACCCAAACATGTCATCAGTGCCTTTCAGAAAGAGTCAGAACTTAAATATTGTGTTAGAACTTAGATATCAAAATGTTAACTTACACTCAACCCTCGGCTATCGCACCTTATTGGTGCCGCTATAGGCGCTCTACACTACCCTCCCGAGTTTCACGCTATGCGAGTTTCGCGATCCTCGAGTTTCGCGCTGAGTCCTAAATTCTTACCATCCCGACTTTCGCGCATTATATCCCCAAGTTTCGCGCTGCTTTGTACACTTTTTTTTTTTTGTGTGTGTGTGTGTGTGTGTGTGTGTGTGTGTGTGTGTGTGTGTGTGTGTGTGTATTTACCTAGTTGTATTTACCTAGTTGTAACATACAGGAAAAGAGCTAGGCTTGTACTGTCCCATCTCCAAATCTACTATTATCCAGTTTGCCTTTGAAGTCCTGAATACTTCTTGCATTAATCACTTTTGCATCAAGGTTGTTCCAGGCTTCTATGCTTCTATACGGGAAGCTGTATTTTTTTATGTCCCTCATGCATGTTGTCCTTTTCAATTTCTTCTCATGACCTCTTGTACTTATATCGTCCCACACAAACAGATCTTCTCTATCAATTTTTTCCAGACCCATTGATGCTCTGTACACTGCTATAAAATCTCCCCTTTCTCTTCTTTTCTCAAGAGTTGGGAGTTTCAGTCTTGAAAGTCTTTAATCATATGGTAAATCTCTCAGGCTTGGAGCCATTTTTGTGGCTGCTCTTTTTATTCTCTCAATCTTCCTTATATCCTTCTTTTTATGTGGTGACCAAATCACTGCCGCGTATTCCAACCTTGGTCGAATCAAAGATGTTATCAATTTCTTAATAATCTCTTCATCCAGATATTTGAATGCCATTCTTATATTCCTCAGCAACTGATATGTATCTCCTGTGATCTTGTTTATATGCTTCTCAGGTGACAAATTGTCTGTAATCCATACTCCCAGATCTTTTTCGACCTTTGTTTTGATTATCCATTCATTTCCCATCGAATACTTTCCTCTGTCTCTTTTTGCTACTGCCCACTTCCATCACTTTACACTTTTTAGCATTAAACTCCATTTCCCATAGTTGACTCCATCTGAAAATCTTATCTAGATCCTTTTGTAAATCCTCACAGTCCTCTTTACTTTCTACTTTTCTTAGTAATTTAGCATCATCAGCGAATAAACTCATATAACTGTTCACTCCCTCTGTCATATCATTTACATAGACCAAGAACATCACTGGGGCCAATACTGATCCTTGAGGAACTCCACTTATGACACTGCACCATTCTGACTTCTGATCTTTTATTACTGTTCTCATCTTTCTGTTGTTCAAAAAGTCTTCCATCCACTTCAGCAAACCACCCTTCAATCCTCCTACATGTTCTAGCTTCCAGAGCAGTCTCTTATGAGGTACCTTGTCAAATGCCTTCTTTAGGTCCAAGTATATGCAATCGACCCACCCCTCTCTTTCCTGTGTCACATCGATCACTCTCGAGTAAAAGCTTAATAAATTCGTTGTACATGACATTCCTCCTCTAAATCCAAACTGGCCACCTGCAAGTGTGTTTGTCTCTTCCAAATATTTCAACCATCTTCACAATTTTTTCACACATTTTTGCCACTACACTTGTTAATGATACTGGCCTGTAATTTAGTGGTTCTTCTTTGTCTCCTCCTTTGTGAATTGGCACAATATTTGCTCTTTTCCAATCAAGCGGGACTCTGCTCTCTTTGAGTGAACTCTCAATTACACTATGTAACTTTCCTGCTAGTTGGTTACTGCACTCTTTCATTATCCAGTTCGACACTCCATCTGGACCCGGGCTTTTCTCACATCTTGACTTTCCATTAGCCTTTTTACTTCTATTACGTCTACTTTTATGTCTTCCATTATATTTTCTTTTGCTATTATATTTTTCGTTTTAAATTAACTTTCTCTTGTAAATACAGTCTGTAAGCACTTATTCATCACCCCAGCCTGTTGTAATGCATCTTCGTACACTATGCCTTCTACCTTCAGCTTATCTATTCCTTCCTTGCTTTTAATTTTTCCATTTATATATCTATAGAAAAGTTTTGGTTCATTCTTACATTTTTCTATTATATTCCTCTCATAGTTACTTTCTTCTTCTCTTCGGATTCTTACATATTCGTGTGTGTTGTGTGTGTGTGCCTACAGCGCCGTTAGGCAGTGACCTCCAGGGGTGGGATGGTAGGCCCTTGAGGTTAACTTGAGGGCTGTGATGGTTGGCCATTGCCCGTGGTGGCGCAGACAGAATTTCTATAGTGACACCTGTGATTAGAGGCTCATGCCGCCCCCTGTGTCCTCCGATGCACTCGCAATCGAAGGTAGAGTTAATGGGCAGCATGTGGGTGTTCTTAGGCCACTCAACAGTGCAGAGAAAGATTTTAAGTGGATTTTACAGCCCTCATCAAGGGTCGAACTCGGGTCACCGAGAACGCCACTCAGAGACTTCTTCTTCTTGTGACCTTTTCTGCTTAGTATCGCTTTGTAGGTCGTCTTTCAAGCTCGTGCTCGAGCTTGACACATATCTTGACGCTAACCACTCTGCTACCGCCTCCCATAAGAGACGTACGGGACACGTCTTCCTACCTTCCTGCTTAGTATAGTATTATAATAGGCTTAGTATAGCTTTTATGTAGTTTTGCTTTGTTTTTTTCCTTTTGTTTGTGTTTTTCATTACAGGAGCAGCCGTTGTCGCATAAGATAGGTAACACCTCGAAATAAGTAGCACCTTACCTTACACCCCCGCCGTTCCTTACTATTTACCACAAAATACTCCTTTATAAGTGATTAACCATGACGTGTGTGGTACTGTGGTTTCTGGAGGTACTGGAGGAGACAGGAGAGAAGAGAGGAAGGCATTGTGACAGTGTTATTGCCATATAACACTGTCTCACAACCATCAGCTGACAAGATATGTGTCAGGCTCACTCACTCAGACCAAAACAGCATCCGCTGGGTGACTCCCAACTCAAGCTCAAACTCAAGCTCCTCTCCTCCCTCCTCTTCTCTATGTAGTGTTGGCCGAAGCCACCACCCCGGGAAGCGGGTCACAAACCCTAGGCTAACCTCCAGTACCCATTCACTGCTGGATGGACAAGGGCTTGGGGCATTTTCAGGATATTTTTTGGGGGAAAAAGTGAGTCTTATAAGCTGTAAAATACGGTAGGTACACAGCCCTCAAGTTAACCTCCAGGGCCTACCATCCCACCCCTGGAGGTCACTGCCTAACGGCGCTGTAGGCACACACACACACACACACACACACACACACACACACACACACACACACACACACACACACACACACACACACACACACACACACACACACCCACCCACCCTACTGGGTCTACCAGCTCCAGATGTCGTCTTGAATCTCATCTCATGCACATGCAGAAGGACGTGTCGACCGTCAGATTGCTCCTGCATACTGAATGGGTTGAAGTGCACTGTTGTGTTTAAGCTGCAGGGATGCTCCAACATGGTGCAGGATGATGCTATCGTGGCTCAGGATGCCAATGACTCTGATGGCGACTCTGATGATTAACTTTGTGTGCACTGTATATTGTATAGCATATGTTGTTCTCTATTATAATGCAGGCCAAATTGCCTGAAAATCTTTATAGACAGATAAACGGTTTAGCAAAATGTATAATTTGGAAGATCATACCGGTGTTATTTGACTAAAACATGACATGTTCAATGATACCTCCGCTTGCTTATTAGGAATATACATCGTATGGTGTTAAAATCAGCTCCATGTGTCTTTCCAAACTCTAGATGGCGTCCATCCGGGCACTAAGCTACCGTTCTCAGATGTCCATCACACCTTTTCTGACATTTGAGACATTGGTCTAATGGAAAATCATAATGAGAATTACTCCCCCCGCCGGAGCATTACTTTTGGTCTGGCTCAAGGACTAAAGAAAGCAAGCGCTAAACTCGGGAGGGTAGTGTATAGCCGAAATCGCTATAGCCGAACAATATAAGTAATGGTAATAATTATAATTGGTGCCAGGATCCCCAAGATGACCACATATTTTACGACTTTTCGGTATCTGGTACTTTGAACCAGTAACTGATTATGAGGTTAGAAGTGCTCTTTTCCTATGCATTTTGATGTGTTAAGAATGATGGTTACATTAAAAATTATTGGAAATGGCTCATTACGTTAGGTAAAAAAAAATCCAGGAATAGGTAGGCTTACCCTTAGACTTTATCGGTTATATATGTTTATGTTTTGTCGGCGTTATGTCATCCCATAGAGTGCTTACCGGATATATTTTATGTCATCCACATAATCTGATCCCCGCAGAAAACTAGTTTAAATTTTCCCCACCCAAAACCCTGCATTTCCGATAGGTCTCCAGGTTTGTTATCGTGGAGGGGGGGATGACCCCCGCGCCACCTACTGTTGGCGGCGGGCGTCCACCCCTCACGACGACTTGTTGTCAATAACTTGTCATCCGCCTTACCTGTGTCTTCTTGAAGAAGACTGATCAACTACAACGCCTGTGATAGCATCATAGGACATCACCAGGGTTCATATGGTTCCTCAAGGGATATTTGCAGCCCTAAACAACACCAAGAACTGAGGAGGGGGGATAACGACAAAATGAGGCATTTCCTATGATTTTTAATGTGAGCATCATTCTTAACACATAAAAAAAACATGGGTAAAGAGCACTTTTGACCTCATTCTCAATTCCTGGCTAAAAGTACCAAGTTTCCCGTAACAGACTACTCAGCAATGCTAAATGTACCAAAATGTTAACAGTTGCAAGGGTATTTGGGCAACATAATCTCCATTTCAATGTTATAATGATTGAAAACGATAATATTTTTTTTTTTAATATCATTATATACCATAATCAACTGTATACACATCTCGTCTTTGTTTATACAGTAAAACCTCTCGTATTCGGACCCTCATTATTCGGATCTAGACATTATTCGGACCACCTCCTCTTTTTTTTTCTTTTCTTTTTTTCTTAGGGTTAGGTAGGGTGTCATGCCGTGAGTCAGTGAGGTTAGAGGCCCAGGCAGCCAGGCAGAGCATTTATAATCCATCACTGAGCATATACTTTGTATACTGTAATTGTGGTTTCTTTGTTGTGTCCAAATGTTGTATTGGCAAGTGATCTGAGGCCATTGAGCCTTGGACCCAGATCCAGCAACGGAAGTGGTATCTCCAGCTACCACCCGCTCTCCCACCGCCTAGATACTACCTGCCCTTGCTACCGTATCCAGCAAGCCTCCCTCGTTAGGTAGTTAACAGGTAGGAAGGCCCTGACTGGCTTGGACGAGTAATGACGTCATCAAACTTGTCATCAGTCACCAGCCAATGACAAACTGTTTCTAAAACTTCTCAACCAATCACAAGTCAACAAGACGTTTGACACGGCTTTTAAAGGTCATGTCACACGGACACTTTTTTCTGTTAGTGTAACGGGGTGGCCGTGGCAAGAATGTTTCCCCGTCACTGGCTACCCCGCCACCTCAACACCTTTAAATAACCCTTATTTAAGGTGACACGCGGTACTACATTGACCTAAAAAATTAGGCGTGTATATAACATCTCACCATAATCACTACGATGTATAATAACTAGTAATGACGTAAAACCCTGCCCACCCTGCTGGCAAGCGACCTGCCCCGCCTGGCGCCCTGCCTCCCTCTCAGGACAACACGCTGTCATCCGCCTCACCTGTGCCTTCCTGAAGAAGACAGGTCAGCTACCATGCCTGTGATAGCATCATAGGATAAGCATCACTAGGGATCGTAGGGCTCCTCAAGGGGTCCTCGCAGCCCTACAGACAACACCAAGAAGGATGAGGAAATCTCTGCCATCATAATACTGCTGCCGGCTGCCGGCTGCCAGACGTAGGACTGATAGTACTGTACACTACTCCTGTACAGTACTGTATTGTGTATTTTTACTGTAGATTTATTTATTTACATGATTTATCTTATGCTTATTGATATTTGCAAGACTTAGAAATTTTCTATATTCACCTAGATTTTTTTTTTTTATTATTATTTTATCCCTGCATTATTCGGATCCTTGCATTACTCGGACCATTCCTTGGCCCAATTAGTCTGAATACGAGAGGGTTTACTGTATTTACTTTTTTTTTTTTAGATACGGTTGTTGTAATGACGGTAATTATTATATGTTGATATTTTGGCAACCGCTGGCTGTATACGTACACTTGGAGTCTAGCTTTTGTCTCGGGGCAGCTCAGGTCAGCAGATGCCCCGCGACCTCATTCTCACTTCCCCACAATACCTCACTGCGTGAGCACGCACTCACTTGCCTCGGCTGTGCCGAGCTGGCCAGACCTATTGTCTTGGCTTTCTCTCCTTCCACGTGTACATAACACACTTGTACAAATTAATATACATACACTTAGACTGTAATAATATCAATCTCCTGCATCATCATCATCTTTGGAGGTAACTTATCAATCACCAGGCCAGCATCCCTGCATTCGGTCAGCGGTTCTTAATGAGCGTGATAGAACACTACACGTCTCCTCCAGCCTGTCCCGCTCGCTCGCTGCTACCTGTGTGACACCACGTGTTGCTACCCCGGGCTGCTCTCATACCCTGCAGTCCTCATCTACAATGCACACCAAGAACCTCTTATACAATGGTGGTGGTAAGGACCTGGTGAGCTGATTGACCTCCCGCCCCGACGTGGCTTTCCTGACGTGCTTCGCTGGTATCCTGACCTTTGGCGCCCGCGTGCATCACTGATATCCTGTCTCTCTATGCCCACGAGGTAACTACGTGCATCGCTGTGTCTCTACGCCCACGAGGTAACTTCCTGCTGTGCTTCGCTGTGTCTGCCTGCGGCCGTTTCATCTTCCATGGTATGTCAAGACTCCTCGGGTGTCCGTCCTGATGCATGATCATGCTGCCCGCCTTCGACGCCGCCCGCCCACGTGCATTGCTGCCTCGCCGCCCACCTTCGGCTTTCTTGTGCCCTTGCCCATGGTACACATGTTCTGCCGCTTCGTCTGCTGATGCCGCCCTTGCTGTCTTCTGCGCCTTCGTCAACTGTTCTTGCCTCGACGCCCGACGCCCACACCATTGCTCCCGCAAGTCAACTGCCGTCCTTCGTTAGTGTGTGATTCTATGTGTGTTTCTTAACGCATTCATTGTGGCCTCTGGGATATTTGCTGAATGCCTTTTTAGTGTTCAGTGTTTCTACCGCATTCATTTAGGCCTCTGGACACTTGTGAGAGCCTTTGCTGTGCATATAATTTTTTTTTTTATCCTCCGCCACTCATAAAATGGCGATTCCTGTGACCGCGCACCCGCTGCCCGCCCTGCTTACCCCATCCCCCAGCACCCCCCCTTCTTCCTGCATCGGCCCACATGGTCAATCCCTCCCTCAACCCCACCATGCTCGACCCTGTCTACCTGGGTACCCGTTAGGGTGGCTCGGCTGGTAGAGCTGTGGGCTCGCGTCCAGTATCCCTGCATTTGGTCAGCGGTTCGAGCCCACCAGGTTCGTCCTGGCATGGTGGCGCTTTTTAAGTCAATAACCTTGTAGTTGGTGCTTGCAAAGTGTCTAGATAGGATCAAAGTATCTTATCTTATCTGTCTACCTGGGTCACGTGAGGTCGGAGATTATCCCTCCCGCCTCACCTTGCCGCCGCCTCGTCCATGTGGTGGGGTCGGAGCGTCTCTCCCCCGTCTCCTCACCCCACCTCCCGTGCTGTCGGCTGCCCTCCTACGCTACGGCCGCCACGCCCATGGCCACCCTTGATGTTGGCCGTCCCTAGATGTTGATGGACGTCTCGCACTCACATTATATATTGTTGGATGACGTGTCATTATTTACAATGTGACTTATTTCTGGTTTGTGCATTTCTTTTCCTGCCTTTTCTGCTTATATTTGCATGTTTGGTTGGTTTTCTTCTTCGCTACTTCTGTGGTTTAGAATTCTCCTCCTGATTTTCTGTTGCATGCATTGCTTTATGTGCTCGCATTGGGATAATTTTACTCCTCATAACTTTGTGGTTTGGCATCTACTCTTGGTTTTCTGTTGCATGCATTGCTTTATGTGCTCGCACGGTGATCATTTCACCCCTCATATCTTTGTGATTAACATATCTTTCCACTTTCCCTTGTGGCATGATCTATATTTTACTTATGTTGGGCTCTTGTTGCACGCATTTTTTTTCTGTGCTAGCACGTGGCTTTATTTTTCACTTATTTTTGTGATTAGTAGCTCTGCTTTCTCCTCCACTTCGTATATCTTGTGGTATGGTATTGCTTGTGCTCGTTTGTAGTTTCTTTACACGCACGTTAATTGCGCTTGTGCTAGTCATGGGCTCTTTTTCCATGTCTGTCACTTCTCTTGTGATTAATGCTTACTTTCTGCATGTCACTTCTCGTTGTGATTATCTTAGTTTTTGGCCCGCTTTCCTGCTTGTTTGGTTTGTTTTCTTTCACTTATCATTTGTGATTCTGCTTGTTGTTTTGCTTCTTCCTGTGGTTGCTTGCTGTACTTCCTTATATGAATTTTGTGTGCAATTTATTATCCCTTTTTGTTGTTGCAATTCAATTATTTATTTTCTATGTTTGCTATTTGGCAATTATGTACCTTGATTCACTTACTATTGTTCATGTCCCTTTCTGTTGTATAACGTGTGGTCACGTTGTCCTTTTTCATGGGGGGGGGAAGAATGTAATGGTGGTAATTATTATCTGTTGATATTCTGGCAACTGCTGGCTCTATACGTACACTTAGCATCTAGCTTTTGTCTCGGGGCAGCTCAGGTCAGCAGATGCCCCGCGACCTCGTTCTCACTTCCCCACAATACCTCACTGTGAGTGCACGCACTCACTTGCCTCGGCTGTGCCGAGCTGGCCGGACCTATTGTTTTGGCTTTCTCTCCTCCCATGTGTACAGAACACACTTGTACAAATTAATGTACATACACTTAGACTGTGTAGTAATATCAATCTCCTGCATCATCATCGTCTCTGGAGGTAACTTATCAATCACTAGGTGTGCCATTAATGGGCGTGATAGAACACACCACGTATCCTACAGCCTGTCCCGCTCGCTCGCTGCTACCTGTGTGACACCACGTGTCGCTACCCCGGGCTGCTCTCGTACCCTGCAGTCCTCATCTACAATACACACCAAGAACCTCTTGTACAGGGTTAGGGTTGGTAGGGTGTCATGATGTGAGTCAGTGAGGTTAGAGGCCCAGGCAGCCAGGCAGACCTTTCATGATCCATCAATAAGCATATAGTTTGTATACTGTAATTGTGGTTTCTTTGTTGTGCATTGTTTCTTTGTGTCCAAAAGTTTTATTGGCAAAGTGATCTGAGGCAGCCTTGGCTCAGATCCAACAACGGAGGTGGTATCTCCAGCTACCACCCGCTCTCCCACCATCTAGATACTACCTGCCCTTACTAACGTATCCAGCAAGCCTCCCTCTGTAGGTAGTAAATGGGTAGGAAGTCCCTGACTGGCTTGGGAAATTAATGAAGTCATCAAACTTGTCATCAGTGCCATCCACTTCGTCAGCCAGCCTCCACATCGCCTCCAACGCATTAAGCACCTCAAGCACTGAAGACCTTACCTTACAAATCTCCTGCGTGACACCTGCCAGGGCTGCGTTGAGTAGCGGTCCCCCCCCCCCTGCACTCTCCCTACTGAACGATACTGAACGCTTCATAATTTACATTGCTACCAAGATAACAGCTGCCGAAATTCATCTCTGTGGCTATTCTTATTTTGAAGAATAACTTGCTGATGACCCAGTATTTGATACAGCAGAAGTTATAGCAGCAGGAAATGAAATATTAAGGAGGCAAGAAAAGGAGAGCAAAGAGCAGAAGCTTTCTTTTCCCTTTGTTTACACCCTTATTTTGGTGTGAGCTGGCAACTCAGTAGCGATCCACCTCCCAGCTGGGCTGTAGTGCGAGGGTAGCTTGCGCTAGGCATACTGTATGCCTACATCACCGTGCGCCTCCATGTGCACCTGTGCTCATTGCACTACTTAACGCAGCCCTGGCCTGAAGACGCTATTAGTACGCCTGAGTGCTCAGTGTACAGTAGTACTGCATTTCTAGACTTCAGTATTAGCCATGTTATGGTGAGTACAAGTAATACAATCTGTGCTGTTTTGGCATGTTTGAGTGAGTTCTTATTGTGTGGGTGGGCTAGAGGTAACCATCGGATTCTTATTGTGTGGGTGGGCTAGAGGTAACCATTGGATAATTCGGATTTTCGGCTAATTCGACCCAGGCCTCCCCTCAATCAGATCAAATTATAGAGGGTTTACTAGGCAAAAAAAAAAAAAAAAATACCGAGCAACTAACTTTTTCAAGCAACGGACACTACAATTCCCCATTTAGTCCGTTAAACTGAGGGTTGAGTGTATGTGGTCATCTTGGGAATCATGGCACCAATTAGAATGATTATCATTAGTTCTATTGTTCAGCTATCGCGATTTTGACTACAGTACCCTCCCCAGTTTCGCGCTTGCTTTCTTCCGAAGGCATAGCGCTAAACTCGAGGAATTGAAACTCCGGTATTGAAAACACTGAAAACATGCTGATGTATTCCGGTGCGAGGTGTAGTACCGTATTTTATGGCTAATATGCACTTTTTCCCCCAAAAAAATACCCTGAAATATACTAATGGTCTTAGACGAATGTTGTAGTACTTCTCAGTACTCATTACCTGTTACAAGTATTTCAAATACCATAAGACATTCAAATCAACTAATCTGTCCTCACGGTGTGATGTTTATGTTCCGCGATTGAGGCTCGGCAGATTGCTGCCAACAGCACCATCTATCGTCTGCTATCGATCCCCGGGCGGAGCGGAAATAGATGGGCTGTTTCCTTTAAAAAAACAGAGCCCCTGTCCACCCAGCAGTGAATGGGTACCGGGTGTTAGCATGGGGTTTGTGACCCGCCTCCCGGGGTGGTGGCTTCGGCCAACACTAGAGGAGAGGAGAGGAGGAGGAAGAGGAGGAGAGGAGATAACCTATACAAAGAGATACTAAGCGGTAGAGGTCACAAGAAGAAGAAGAAGCATACTGAGAAAATCAGTAGATTTTACTAGAAAATCTTTATTTTTATATTATTTTCTTAGAAATTTCTTTCCAAAATTAGGGTATGTCATCCATAATGCAGCGTCTTATCAGCCGTAACATATGGCTATTCGAGGTACTCGAGAGGCAGGTCTTGCAACCTGCAGGTCTAAGGCAGCGCGCGTGACGCCAACGGTAGGAAGGCGTGTCTCGTATGTCTCTTAAGGGGGTATCACACAAGCACATTTTCCTCCCATTTCACCAAAAAGTTGGAGGTAGCGGGAGGTTGAGACCACTACCAGTCACCGAGTCGGAGGAAAACATGCTTCCGGAAATGTCTGGACCCATCGCCCACATGTGGGAGGTATTTCAAACATGGCGTCAGATGTTTACCTCTTCATCACTTTATTTATTTATTATGCACTATACCTGACTTCTGAATGGGAATTATACAGGGTTGTTTGATTTAAATCAAGTTGATTCTAATCACCGATTTAAATCATGATTTAAATCAAATTTTTTTTTTTTTTTATATCACTGATTTAAATCAAAATCTTATCATTATTTGAAAACGAGAGGGAAAAGAAGGAAAATTAAGCAAATGGGCTTTATGAACACCAATTGTATTATTGTAGTATAATCATTATATCATAATGAGACACAATGAGTGGTGCTGGGAATCCACTGTGTGCACTTTTAGATAGCAAATTGCCATGTGGCTGTTTTCACAGCAGAAATATTTTTTTCTCAATTATAATTTTATAGTATATATTTTTGTTGTGTGTACAAAAAGCCACACTACTATAACCAAAAGTTGAATGTGCATGTTACTTTTGTTTATAAAAAGCCAAAGTGATATTAACCAAAAAAAAAGTAATATGCATTATGATTATCAAACAATAAAATATTATTCTCTTGTTCAACGGCAAAGTAATTATTACTACAACAAAAATGATATAACATTTTTATTTAAATAAAAGTATATTGTATAGTGGAATTAGCATTATTAAGAAAAAGTATAGATACATTTAAAATTACCCATAATAGTACAAATTCCTTTTTCATAATGTTTATTATCCAGAGTTAACTAAAAGAAAGTACTTTGTAACTGCATATAATAAACTAATTCCACATCAATTTAATTGGTTAGACCCAACAAAGAATTTAAGCATCATCATGATCATGAGGAGGAGTGTGTTTATTCATGGACTTCAAAAGGAAAATAAGTTTTGCTGCCTTCTCTGTACCGAGGCGGTGCCTCAGTTTGGAGTGTAGTGTTATATGCATTATATGTTATATTTTTATTTATTTTTTTAGGCAGTGGTGACCCAGGGCTCGGATGGTAGGCTCTGGAGGTTCACTTGAGGGCTGTGATGGTTGGTCCCCGCCCGTGGTGGCGCAGGCAGGATTCTTATAGTGACGCCTGTAATTAGAGGCTCATGCCGCCCCCCTGTGTCCTCCGATGCACTCGCAATCGAAGGTAGAGTTGATGGGAAGGGCATGTGGGTGTTCTTAGGCCACTCGATGGTGCAGAAAGATTTTGGTTTTCTTCGGGGATCGAACTCGGGTCACCGAGAACGCCAGTCGGAGACGGAGACCACTCCGCTACCGCCTCCCCTAACATATGCATGTTATATGCATTTTTTATTCACTTATTACTATCTCTTTTTAGTTATAGATATGCTAAACAATATCCTGTAGTAGTTGAATATCATGTAGAACATCAAATTAATAAAAATACAAAAATTCTATTTAAATCAAATAAATCCGATTTAAATAAAATAAATCGGATTTTTGTTATTTATAAAAAAAAAAAAAAAAATCAACAACCTTGAATTATATACAAAAACATATTTATTACAGAAGCTTCAGGCTTAGTAGTGCAGTGCAGTTGATTATGGGAGAAAATGTTAATAATTTATGGCCAAGTGCCAAAAGCTCTGTTCTAGTTTGTTTTGGTAGTCAGCTGGGGTGGGCGAGGCGATGCACCCCCAGTGCGTATGCCCCCAATGAGATTGATTGCTTGCCTGCTTGTCTCTGTGACTATATACCTGCCTGTTATAACTGACTATATACACGTGCTGCTTGTCCTGGCGCATCCACCGCCTATAACCATCTCCATCATAAGAAACAAGGAAGCTACAAGAGGCCATGAGACCTACACGGCCTCTTGTAGCTTCCTTTTCGTATGTTCTTATGACGGAGATGGTTATAGGCGGTGGATGTGCCTGGACAAGCAGCACGGGGATATAGTTGGGTATAACACGCGGGTATATAGTCACAGAGGCAAGCAATCAATCCTCCAAAGCAAGCTCCTGAAGCAGTCTACGGGAAACACTGAGTTGCTCTCTCCTTGCTAGCCATTGCCTGTCTCCACATTCCCTCTTTTTATTTACTTGTAACTGTTGTACAAGCAAAATTAGTCGCAAGTTAGCACCAAGTTCTCTCGAGAAGAGTTCATCGCTTGAAAATAGATCGCCATTGTTATTGTTGTGAAGCCTGAGTGCGAGGACTGACCCACTCTGAGTCTGCTAGGGATTGGGCGGCATACCGCCCGTCAAGTGGTGTCGGAGGTGGGAGGTGGGTGGAAAAGAGCTCTAGTGTGATACACACTATAGGGGAGGCGGTAGCAGAGTGGGTAGCGTCTCCGAGTGGCGTTCTAGGTGACCCGAGTTTGATCCTTGATGAGGGCTGTAAAATCCACTTAAAATCTTTCTCTGCACTGTCAAGTGGCTTTAGAACACCCACATGCTGCCCATTAACTCTACCTTTGATTGCGAGTGCATCGGAGGACAGAGGGGGGCTGCATGAGCCTCTAATCAGAGGCGTCACTATAAAAATCCTGCCTGCGCCACCACGGGCGAGGTCCAACCATCACAGCCCTCAAGTGAACCTCCAGGGACTACCATCCCACCCCTGGAGGTCACTGCCTAACGACGCTATAGGCACAAATGTAAAAAAAACGAAAACTTGGGGAGATAATGCGCAAAAGTCGGGATGGTAAGAATTTAGAACTCAGCGTGAAACTTGAGGATCACGAAACTCGGATAGCATGAAACTTGAGAGGTACTGTATAGCGCTTATAGCAACACCAATACGGTGCGATAGCTGAGGGTAGACTGTATTAACATAAGCATTTATATACATCCGTTTTCTGTAAGTACCATAGGTTTCTACATCGTTTTCTCATCATATGTTAGGTAAATTAAGAAAACAGACATGTTTGCCCCTCAAATGCCTTATAAGGTTTATATATTTTTTTTATGGGAATGTAAAAACTAAACGTTAACTGATGCGACATTAAATGAGGTTCAACTGTATAACTATGTAGTACACAGAGCCTCTGAAATTTGCCTGGGACTGAGAGAAAAGTGAAACCTGCCCGGTACTGCTACATGATACCAGCCTTATTCATTCCTCCTTGTCTATACCGTTACAAGACAATCATCTTTTACCATACTGTAGTACCTTGTAAGGTGTGGACTTGAGAGAAGATTTTTGGAAAGACGCAGCGACGTGAACTTTGCAGCAACCCTCTACATGAGATACACAGGGTCTGAGCACGAAGCGTGGGCCAGGACCTTCAAAATTGGCTTGCGGCAACATCAAGTACCCACAATGCCACTCTTCCCTTTACTTTTACCCAAGAATAGGATTTTACTTTGCAAAAAAGAGCTTTGAGATTTAAAAGATATTCAAGGAAATTTTCAGTTTTGAAGATCAAACATATGACAACACAGCAGCCTTCATAATCTTATGTGCAGAAAAAAAAAACGAGGACTAAGATCTGAATGACAGAAAACAATTCTCAAACGAAAGTACTATAATATGTAAGGTGTGATAAAAATATGGAAAACCAAAAACCAATGTAGTACTGTTTCAATCAGGATATCAATCTGTGCATAAAAATAAAACATCAGTGGCTTTGTAGCAGCTTTTTTCCGTGAAAACAATAATATAAGTACAGGAACTCTCCTCCTGCTTATTGTGAAAATGAGATTGAATGTAAAGATATATTATTTAAAATGTGGAAAATAAGAGAAATATGAAGTGACAAATGCTACACCAAAGACTACTGTATACTGGACTTGCTACTCGTGCCCCGCGCAAACTCGCCCATGACCAGTGGAGGCCGATCGGCAAGGTAAAAAAGTGTTTCGAACATCACTCCCATTTCCCTTTCTGTGGTTTATCAGTATAAATGATATGCTGTTATCTTCGTAAATGTTTGTTCTATAATATTATCAAATAAAAAAAAGTAAAATACACTAAAGAAATGCCATTATAAGAGAGTGAAGAAATATGCATGAACTTAATATTCACTTAAACTATTCGCCATTTAATATTTTGCGAGAAAACATTTTAGATGAAACATATCAATAGAAGTGGATTTTCATTAGCTTTCCATTGATATATTTTGTTTTCTGATAAATGAATTACCACCATGCATAAATTTGCGTTAACTAAATAAATAATATCATCAATCAGATCGGCAAGTAAAAAAGGGTTCCATGAATACAGTAGACTATGGTTTATCAGTATAGCAGATGATACACTGTTATCTTCGTAAATTATTATTCTATAATATTATCAAATAAAAAACTGTAAAATACACTAAAGAAATGCCATTATGAGACTGAAGAAATATGCATGAACTTTATATTCACATAACTCTTCGCCATTTAATATTTTGCATGAAAACTTTTTACAAGAAACATATCAATAGAAGCGGAATTTTATTAGCTTTCCATTGATATATTTCGTTTTCTGATAAATGAATTAGAACCATGCATAAATTAGCGTTAACTAAAAAAATAACATCATCAATCTGGTAATTTTCCCGCTTGATGAGGTTATTTATTTAGTTAACGCTAATTTATGCATGGTTCTAATTAATTTATCAGAAAAAGAAATATATCAATGGAAAGCTAATACTATTTCGCTTCTATTGATATGTTTCATGTAAAATGTTTTTTCGTAAAATAGTAAAAAACGAAGAGTTTAAGTGAATATCTTAGTTCATGCATATTTCTTCAGAGTCTCATAATGGCATTTCTTTAGTGTATTTCACTGTTTTTTATTTGATGATATTATAGAACAAATATTTACGAAGATAACGGTATATCATTTATACAGTAAACCCTCGCGTATTCGGACCGTCATTATTCGGATTCCGACATTATTCGGACCTTTTTTTTTTTTTACAATACGGCAGGGCGGCAAGAATTTATGTGAAAGCCCTGATAATCATAATTGCATTATTTCATTATTGCATCCCTAAATGTTATTTACATCAAAAAAATTGAATTATGAACGTAGAGGTCAAAGTAGTTGGCGTAGTTCCATCGTGGCCTTGGGTAAACACATGCACACAACAAGATCATAATATTCCCCCCTAAAATTACCACGGAAAATGTACATAAACACAAACAGGCCAGTCTTGAAAATATTTTACTCGCTAACTGTTGAAAGTAACGCACTTGTCTCGTCCTGGACGCAAGAAAAAAGTTTCAAAGAAAACTTTAAATATTATCAAAAGACAGCTAGTGAAATCTCCTACCAAAACAGCAAGATAATTAAAGTCAATAAACCCACAGTTACTGGGTACAGTGTGTGTAAGGAGCGTGTCTCGTTACATTCGTAAAGTCATGCAATTTCTTAACCCACCGCTCAACCTTTCATTGAGTAACCCAGTCTCCCTCACAATTTCTTTTGAACTGAAACCGATCTTATATAAGCTGTGAATACGGGTGATCTGGTCTGCAGTCAACTGTGGCTTAGGCCCCATATCCAACTGAGCGAAACCACTTTCCCGAAATGTTTTGCTGACGTTATGGGAAATCAAGCCGGGAATGACGAAAAGAAACAATATGTCCTGGTCACTGACCATTAATGACTAATGATTTGAAAAACTGCAAGCAGGAAGTCAAGGCCGTGAGTGAGTTCCCAGACATCTTTTTTGTTCAATCATTCCCCATAGGAAGCGCCAGGAGGGAATTAAAGAAATTTGTCAAGGAGCAAGACAGATGCAAGACACCGCCAACTTCTCTGTCTTCCACTGTATTATCTACAGATTTTTAAAAAAAATTGCCCGAATTTCTCAGATTTATGTAAATTTTGCAACGCTAATTTTTAGTCGCACACCTGTTTTCTTATGGTAAACACCTCATTACCCGGTCTGTGTTCGGACAATGGTGAAAGAGTTTGTGGCTTTTGAGGCTGTTCCTGGCCTCCTGGAGGTGCTGCTATTCCTCTGCTTTATCCTGGCTGTATTCCTGATGGCTCCCCCACCTGTGAAGCGATCGAAAAAGGTATTGTCTCTGGAGGTGACGCGGGAAATTCTTCAAAGGATGACGAAGGTTGGCCTAGTTCTAGGATCATGGCACACTATGACCTTGCTATGTCTACCCTTTCTGATATTAGGAGATCTAAAGATAAGCTCTTGGGTTATTCTGCTGAGTTTTCTATTGCTTCTAAGACTGGAAGAAAAGGCGTAAGGAAGGTTATGGCTAAACCATTGTCAGTAGAATTAGATCAATGTGTTAAGCAGTGGTTCTTGCAACATGGTATTAGGGGTGTGATGGTTCGTTGTTTGGAGATGAAGATGGCTGCTGAGAAATTTGCTGGAGAGATAGGTCTGCCAAATTTCAAGGCATCTGATGGTTGGCTTTATCGTTTCAAACTTGGACATGGTCTTACCAAGCGTAAGTCTTGTGGTGAAAGTTTGGATGCCTCGGAAGAGCATGTAGAGGAATTTCGGCAGACATTTAAGGATTTGATTAAGAAGGAAAATCTTTTACTTGAGCAAATCTACAATGCTGACGAAACAGGCCTTTACTATCGCTCAATTCCCGAGAATACCCTGGCCAGTGAGAAGGAGAAACCTGTGCCCGGTCGAAAACGGTGCAAGTCGCGCGTGTCTGATGTGTTGTGCTAGTCTGCAGGCACTCACCGCCTGACTCCTGTGGTGATAGGCAAGGCAAAACAGCCGCGTTGTCTCCGTGGGATAATGAATAATCTCCCAGTTGTTTATGACCATTCAAAGAAGGCTTGGTTTACTACCAAGATCTTCAAGGATTGGTTTTATAAACATCTGGTGCCAGAGATTATTAATTTTCAGACGGAAGTCCTGCACTACAGCCGCGACCGAGTCCGAGCTCTCCTTCTCCTCGACAATGCACCCGCGCATCCTGTCGAGAGTGAGTTGGTTGGTGATAAAGGTCGTATCAGGGTCTTGTATTTGCCTCCTAATATGACTTCACTCATTCAACCAATGGACCAGGTTATTATCGTGGCTATTAAACGGCTGTACTGGCGGAGGTTTTTAGAGCAGGTAATGGTGGTGATTGACGAGGAAGACAGGGATGTTGGCCAGCTGACACTCGACAACCTGCGCAAGTATGATCTCAAATCTGGCATTTTCAACCTGTCTCGTTCTTGGAAGGATGTTTCAGCCAGCACCCTGTCTAATGGCTGGAATAGTCTGATTCGTGGCACTGATCCAGTGATTGAAGTTGAGGGATTTGAGACGGCTAACTTGCACCGCCACATTGTGCAGGCTGGGGAGACAGCGACCGAAGAGATGTTAGTGATTGGTTGGATGGTGATGAAGGTGACCCTGGGTATCAGACACTGACGGACGCTGAGATTGCTGATTCGGTTTTACACCCGGATCAGCAAGACTCTAGTGACGATGATGATGGCGATGACGTACTGCCGACTCGACCAACGGCATCTGCCGTAAGGCAGGCAGCAGAAACACTAGTTGAGTATTTGGAGCACCCAAATACTGAAGCTGAGCTACGTGTTTTTGCTACCTCTCTACGGGAGATCCGTGATAGAATTTTTGCAACCCAGAGTCGCTGGACACTACGCCAGACAACCATAGACACCTTCTTTAAACCAGCTCCTTCTGGTCCTTCATCTTCACTATCCTCTAAAACCCCACCTTCGTCTCCTCTACTTATGGCTGCCTCACCATCCTCACCTGTTGCAGGCCCTTCAGGCATAGTCAGTTCAATGGAGAGTGACTCCGAATCTCCGGATTCACCACTGCCTTTGATCGTGAGTATCAGTGAGGGGGAGGAGGAGGTGGCTTTATAAGCTGCCACAAGTCGCCACTAGACCACACGGGAATTATCATCACGACGGCATCAGAGGTGGTGAGTGTAAATACTGTCCTGTAGCCTATTGTGTATTTTTACTGTAGATCTATTTATTAACATTATTTGTCTTATGTTTAGTAATATTTGCATGACTTGGAAATGTTCTGTACGTATTTACCTAGAATTTTTTTTCTTTTTTTTCTTCAAATCCTCGCATTATTCGGATTCTTACATTACTTGGACCACTCCTTGGCCCAATTAGTCTGGATACGTGAGGGTTTACTGTACTGATAAACTATACAAAGGTAAATGGGAGTGATGTTCGAAAATGTCAGGAATCGCGGCATTGGCCTCCACTGGAAATAAGCCAAACTGAGTAGCAAGTCCAGTATACAGTAGTCTTTGGCTACACCAATATTTTTTCTGTGTCTATTCTATCTATAGGCTTAAGGGGACTGCCCACCTGAATATATTGAAAATTCATAAAATATATCTAAAATCCTTTTAAGTCATATAATGGTAGCTGTGGCCTTGGGCAACACACTGATATATAGTTTGTCCCATAAAAGGATATTTAAAGAGGTTTAAATCTCCCCTCCCTCCCCCACCCGCACCACGCGAGCGCCACGCCTCGTTTGTTTACATCTGTTTTGGCGATAAAATATCAATTATAATGCTTTTTTTGCCTCAAAATTAAATGGCTCGTTGGGCTGAGTACTTTGGGCAGTTGTTCACGGTGGACCCTCCAACTGAGCAGCTTCACACTACTGGGTTACAGGCAGTGGATGCCGATCCTCCCATTGACGAAACCACACCCTCTCTTGATGAAGTCAGAGAGGCTGTAGCAAAGTTGAGAGGTAGAAAGGCAACTGGTGTTTGTGATATCAGTGCGGAGCTCCTCAAAGCTGGGGGTGAAGCCATGATCCACGGGTTGCATGCTGTCCTGACTGCCGTGTGGCAATCAGGTACCATTCCTCCTGACTGGAAAAGGGGCCTGGGCATCCCTATCTGGAAAGGGAAAGGAGACCGTCAGGACTGCAACAATTACCGCGGTATTACACTGCTTAGCGTACCAGGCAAGGTGCTTGCCCATCTATTGCTGACACGAATTCGCAGTCATCTGGTGAAGCATCAGAGACCTCAGCAGTCTGGGTTCACGCCTGGTAAGTCAACAACGGACCGTATCCTAGAGCTTCGTGTCCTGGTGGAACGCCGACGTGAGTTTCGACAGGGGATGCTTGCAGCCTATGTTGATCTCAAGAAGGCGTTTGACTCAGTGCATCGTGAGTCACTCTGGGATCTTCTGCGACTTCGAGGGATTCCTGCAAGTACTATTGGTTTGATAACTGGTCTGTATTCTGGGACTGAGAGTGTTGTGAAGTGTGGGGCAGGTGTATCCAGCTTCTTTCCTGTGAATTCAGGAGTGAGGCAAGGGTGCGTCCTTGCCCCATCACTTTTCAACGCTTGTATAAACTGGGTATTGGACAAGGTTGTAGATCAAAGTGATTGTGGAGCATCCGTCGGCAACACCAAGATCACTGATCTTGTTTTTGCCGATGATGCAGTAATCTTTGCTGAGTCGCTGGAGGTCCTGGTGATGGCTCTCGAGGCGCTGCACGAGGAGGCAAAGCGTTTGGGACTTAAGGTCTCCTGGCTCAAGACCAAGGTCCAGGTGTTTGGAGACCTACTAGATGAAGCAGTACAGTCTGTTCATGCGTGTGGCGAGGACATTGAGATCTT
Organism: Chionoecetes opilio; assembly: GCA_016584305.1. Lineage (NCBI taxonomy): Eukaryota > Metazoa > Arthropoda > Malacostraca > Decapoda > Majidae > Chionoecetes > Chionoecetes opilio. Next base: position 160,908 of record JACEEZ010004485.1, on the reverse strand, counting down.
GGAAAGTTTTACATACCTTGGTAGCGCAGTCCATAATGACGGCGGGTCACGTCAAGAAGTCTTACGGCGGATTGGCATAGCCCACTGTGTTATGGGCTCACTCAGCGGGAGTATTTGACGTGTCGGTACCTGTGCAGAAGGACAAAGATCCGGATCTTCAAGTCGCTTGTGATCCCTGTCTTACTCTATGGTTGTGAGACATGGACACTAAATAGTGACTTGAAGAGACGAATCAATGCCTTTGGTAATAAGTGTCTACGCAGAATCATGGGGTATCGCTGGGATGATACGTGTCAAATCAGCGATTGCACCGTGAGACTGAATCGAGGCCTATTACCTGCATAGACCGTCAGCGCCAACTTCGGCTATATGGGCATGTGGCACGCTACCCTGAAACCGATCCTTCCCATCGGGTTGTATCTGTAAGAGACAATCCGGCATGGAGGAGGCCAAGGGGGCGCCCACAAAGCTCGTGGCTGGGGCAAGTTGATGTTTCTTGCCGAGAGCTGCTTGGTATGGGAAAGGAGCGTGCATGGGAACTCGCGCGTGGTGACCCCCGGGAGTGGCATCGTAGGGTGGGCGAGGCGACGTGACCCCGGCGTATGCCCCCAATGATTGATTGATTGAATACACAAAACCCTTATAGGGTTTACTGACGTAACACTTAGTCAACTGAAAGAAAAAAAAATCAGGGCTCGTTTTTGAAAAATGTAAGTTATTCTTATACAATTTCCTACTCCTTCATCAGTTTTTATCCGGTCTTTACATTTGAGGTATCAATAGATAGCTGGATAAAACACAAAGAAACTATGGTGGAGTTTTTATGTTTATGTCAATTAGGAACATGACACTAGTGTTGCAAACTGATTTTTGGGGAAATTTTTCAAAATGTTCCAAATTTTTTCTCTCGGTGATAAAGAAAGATCAAGAAAAACCACTCTATATAATCTTTCGTCATAAGTAGAAGAGTTAGTGGTTATAAAATAAAAGAAATCTACCAATAATCCTACGAGTTGAAAACAATTCAAATAGCCTAATTTTCCTTTTGTTTTTACATTTTTTTTATTTTGCAAAAAACTATTGGCCAGATCGAAATGAAACTTATGTTTTGAAGTCCTTACTTAGCCTTAAATAACTCATAAAATTTACAGCAAGATCCATCCGTAAACAAGATTTAGGGTGGGCGGTCCCCTTAACCCTTTCACGTACAAATGACGTCTTTGAGCGTCATCCAAAAATAATATTTTTAAATATTTATTAAAAATCTTAAAAAGCGCGCGGTTGACGTGAGATTCACTTGACCGTTGGAGCGAATTACAATATATTATATTAAAATATATTTTGTATAATATAATATTGTATATTATTTTATACAATATATTTATTAAAAAAAAAAATACGCTATCTTTCACTTCGTTGTATGGCTTTATTTTTGAGCGAATTGCAATAAATTATACTTCATTGGAAAGGAAATTTATTCAGCTATGTCATGGAATGTAGAAAAATCTTCTATGATGATAAGTTGATTTTTGGCATATTATTTTTTGCCGCAAGGTGTTATTATTGTTTTTTTTTTCACTTCTAACTCAAGGTTTTGTAAGTTATTTTCATGCTAGCGTATTTTTTTAACATTGTATGATATAGGAAATGATCTTAGCTTAAAAACAAAACATAATTGAACTCCATATCTTTGATAGTTTAGTTTCTAGACGCGGTGGAAGTACAACTTTTTTTCCGCGCGTGACATTTCGGGTGACAATGGGTTTACGCGGGACAACAAAAAGTGAATGACAATGGTGACGTGCAAGGGTTAAGCTTCTCTGTAAAATTGTTCAGTATCTTAACAAGGCCGTCCATAATCTCTGAGTTAGTTCCTGCAGTGTAAGTATAATTACAAATGAACATGTAAGGAGCAAAATGCTTAGTATTGATGTGAGTCTTTAGGTTACACAGCACTCTGTTTCAGTTCGCAATGAGTTGACCTGTGATTACCCTGCACTGACCCCTACGGTGGTGACCATGGCCCTGCAGTCGGTGTACTATGATGAAAATCGCGCTCGTCTGGTGTTGGACAACATGGAAGAATCAGACAAAAAGACACAAGAAGCACTTGCTAATACTGCATCTCATGCTCCCAGGTGTGTAGAGTCTCCATTTCTCTCTGTAATATGTAATGTGTAGATTAGGCTCATTAATTCTAGATCATGCACATGCAGTAGCTAATGGACCCTACCCATAACTACGTCACGGTTTGTTTACATCGGTGCATTGTGGGGATAAGGCGGGGTCACCGCAGGTGGACCTACGAAGGGAAAACTACGGCGATGGAAGAATTTTGAGTTATTTTGCGCAAAATTGATATTCTAGGTGCTATATTACTGTGCTCTGTTCTCGGGGACAACACTATAGAGAAGACCTGAGGTAATGGCTGATGTGCAGAGGCTTCTAAACTAAGAAAACAGAGTCATAACAGAGCCTCGTCAAAAGGTAAGCAACTGGTAGGTACATAAGGTGTTCCTACTACAGGAGAACCTCATTTAACCGGCATTCAAAACAACGGCAGCCTCAAAACAACGGCACTAATCAACCCAGGCAATTTTTTTTTTTTTCTTTTCTTTTCTTTTCTTCGGGCCTCCAGCAGGGAGGACCACGGGCTAGCTTGAGCTCGTCAGAGAAATCCTGTGAAAAAAGAGAGGAGAGTGTTCGTACTGCTGGCGTGCGACACGAGGACTGGCTTGTCCATCCTGACGAGGAGTGCGGGGTAGAAAGGGGCACTCAGCAGGATAACCCAGGCATTAATTAGGTATAATTATTTCAAAAACTGAGAAAATCGGCAGAAATTTATCTCAAATTTGGCGGGGTACGCAGGGTTGGCAACCCTTTCATCCCTTTCAATGGTAAACTCTGGAACTCTCTTCCTGTTTCTATTTTTCCACTTTCCTATGACTTACATCTTTTCAAAAGAAGAGTAACAAGACACCTCCCGAACTAAATTGGCTCACCCCTCCTTTAGACTGGTTTATCAGTACAGTAAAAGCCTTATAACTCAGCACGATAGGGGCTCTGGCCCTTGCCGAGTTATTCAATGTGCCGAGTTATGCAATGTCCTCCTCTGATATGGGTAAAAAAAAAAAAAAAAAAAAAAAAAATACTGTACTGTAATAGCATAAAAACTACACTTACCAATGAACGGGTAGCAGCAGGCATGTAATCCAAGGAGAGGGGAGCCTTGTTGTAACTTGTAACATGTAGAAGATGTTAGGGGGACTCAGTCGCATTTTAACACTGGTATCACTTTAATCACTTTATAATCACAACTCTGTACTGTATTGTACACAGTACTGTACCTGTACAACTTAATTTTACATCACTTGATCACTTAGTTACTGCAACACTATGCCCTGTCCATTAACTCTACCTTCGACTGTGAGTGCATGGGAGGACACAGGGGACGGCATGAGCCTCTAATTACAGAGGCGTCACTATAAGAATCCTGCCTGCGCCACCACGGGTGAGGGCCAACCATCACAGCCCTCGAGTGAGCCTCCAGGGCCTACCATCCCACCCCTGGAGCTCACTGCCTACACGCACTATAGGCATAGGTGGGAAGGAGGAAAAAAAAAAAAAAAAAAAAAAAAAAAACCTTGTCCTTGCCATGCCGAGTTATATCAAATTCAGAGTTATACAGTGCCGAGTTATAAGGGTTTTACTGTATATATAATATACTGTAATCTTTGTAAATGTTTGTTCTATAATATTATCAAATAAAAAACAGTAAAACACGCTAAAGAAATGCCATTACGAGACTATGAAGAAATATGCATGAACTTAATATTCACTTCAACTCTTCGCCATTTAAAACTTTGCGAGTCAACTTTTATCATGAAGGGTATCAATAGAAGTGCAATTTTATTAGCTTTCCATTGCTATATTTCGTTATCTGATCAATGAATTAGAACCATGCATAAATTAGCGTTAACTAAATAAATAAAATCATCAATCGGGTAATTTTCCCGATTGATGGTTATTTATTTAGTCAACGCTAATTTATACATGGTACTAATTCATTTATCAGAAAACGAAATATATAAGTAAATAAATAACATCATCAATAGGGAAAACTACCTGATTGATGATTTTATTTATTTAGTTAACGCTAATTTATGCATGGTTCTAATTCGTTTATCAGATAACGAAATACATCAATGGAAAGCTAATAAAATTGCGCTTCTATAGATACCCTTCATGATAAAAGTTGACTCGCAAAGTTTTGAATGGCGAAGAGTTAAGTGAATATTAAGTTCATGCATATTTCTTCATAGTCTCGTAATGGCATTTCTTTAGTGTGTTTTACAGTTTTTTATTTGATAATATTATAGAACAAACATTTACGAAGATTACAGTATACCATATATACTGATAAACCAGTCTATATGATAGTCCATAGACCGCTATATCTCTTTGTCGGGCGCCCCGCAGGCCCCTATGCAGCCCCGCAATTCAAAACATTGTTGCGTGAACAGTCCAGGTATACAGTGGTCTATGCCCAAGTCTATCAATAGTGGTGTTCCTCAGGGCTCTGTCCTATCACCCACTCTCTTTCTATTATTCATTAATGATTTTCTAAGTCTACCACAATGCCCTATCCACTCCTACGCTGATGATTCTACCCTGCATTTTTCAATGTCGTTCATTAGACGTCCAACTCAACAGGAACTAAGTGATTCATGGAGAGATGCCACCGAGTGCCTAACTTCTGAGATTTCTATAATTTCTGATTGGGGTAAAGCAAACCTTGTTTTGTTCAATGCCTCAAAAACCCAATTTCTTCATCTATCAACTCGACATAACCTTCCAGACATCTATCCTCTCTTCTTCAACGACACTCAACTGTCTTCGTCTCCTACAATGAAAATTCTAAGAATAACCTTTACTAAAAATCAGAACTGGAAATCTCACATCTCATATCTTGCTAAAACAGCTTCCATGAAGTTAGGTATCCTGTGGTGTCTGCATCCATTTTTTTCTCCCTCCCAGTTGCTTGCTCAGTACAGGGGCCTTATTCACCCATGTATGGAGTATGCCTCTCAAGCTTGGAAGGGATCTACTCATAAGGCTCTCTTACACAGGGTTGAGTAAAAAAAAAATCGTCTCATCAGTTCCCTTCCTCTGACTGACTGTCTTCAATCTATAAATCACTGCAGCAATGTTACTTCTCTTGCTATCTCTTCTACTGATATTTTCTTGCTCACTGCATGCCTCCCCCCTCCCGCAGCCTCGCTGCACAAGACTTTTTACTCATTCTGATCCCTATTCTGTCCATCTCCATAATGCAAGAGTTAACCAGTATCTTCACTCTTTCATCCCCTTCACTAGGTAAACTGTGGAACTCTCTTTCTGTTTCGATATTTCCACCTTTCTTTGACTTAAATCTATTCATGAGAGGAGTAACAAACACCTCTCGAACTAAATTGGCCCACCCCTCTTTTTATACTCTATTATTGTCTTCTTTATTGGGACATGCAATTTAGCAGGCTTTTTGTTATTTCTATTTTTTTGCCCTTGGCTAGTCCTTGGTGATGTAAAAAAAGTATATAAAAAAATTATGTTATACGCTCGTGGCTTCCCAAACGCTAAGCATTTGCTGGCAAGCAAGCAAAAGAACAGCTTCTTCACACTCAACAATTCATGGTTTGCCGAGCACCGAACATCATCATCAGTGGCATCCCTAACAAACAGCCAGAAGTAGCACCAACTGCTCTGAAGAGAAAGAAAATTTATTTTGCGGTAGAAAAGTTCTCAGATTATTAAGACATCACAATCTACCAGTAATAATACTTTTTCCTAAAAAAACAGGAACCTGAGTAACCAAATTTATCCAAATTCTTTAATGGAAATATCTTGAACTAGGGAATTCGATTATCATTTCCAGTTCTTGAAAAAATTTATTACAAAAATAAAAGTAAGCTACCTTGAACCTACCGTAACCTTAAAGTGTAAACCAGCTGCAGTCCATCACATTCACGATGGAGGATACCTTCCTGTCTGTATTTATTTTTCTTACTGGTCACTTGATCCCATTTACTAATTAATTTCTCTTCATTTACAATTCTTTATTATTTGCCCTCGGCATCAGTAATCAGGGAATAATGAAGGTTAAAACTATAGAAATTATGGCGCTGATCTGCCATGCCATGTCTTCTTTGCAGCATATTTAAGCCAAAGGATTGTTTTAATGGTCTCACAACATTAGATACTCCTTCACTTTTTCCAGTAATGAATGTAGGTACTATACTGAATTAATTCCAAATTGTACGTTGAGAGGGAAACTTTTGAGAAAGTCCCTGATCATTATTGGCCTTGGGACAGATGGTTCCCATTTTACTTAATCCTGGTCCTGGAACTTGCTTGCTGCTTGACAAGCTGCTCTCCGTCCATCTGGAGACGTGGAATCCAAGAGCTTAACGCATAATCTACGGTGGTCGTTTATATACAGGGAGGTCCTGAAGATACGAGCAGTTAGGTTCCACCTGGCATACTCGTAAAGCGAAATCTCGTATAACAAAACACATAACTAATGGTAAAATATAGGTTTGGTTCCAGGACTCCATCAATTAAAAAAAAAAAACCAAAAAAACGTGTTTTTCAAGCTAAAATAAACTATAGCAAACACAACAAACACACAGCGTCTATATTACCCACACTGTACTACCTATTCTGTAGAAAAAGCATTCTGAAAGAGAAAATAACACACAAAATAACATAACTGCACATTAATTAAACATAAAACATGCATAACACTCACAAGTGGTAATGTTGTGTGGGGAGACAGGAAGCTGGCAAGTAGCCAGCTGAGAGTCCCTGTTTTCTCTCTCCGAGGCTCGAGAGAAAACAGGGGTGTCTGCGTTTGCAGGGATGACTGGGTTAGAGTTCTTCCTCCTCCCCTTGATCACTTGAGCTCCCTTCACACATTCCATAATCGAGCCACGATAGTGCCATCAATTTGATTATTGACGCTATCGTGAAATTTGTCCACGATAAACGCAGACCACGATAGCCTCTCAACAATGTCACGCTGCCTGTACGTATGTGTCATGACGGTCATAAGATGGTCACGATGGAGTCATGACAGCTGTTAGACTACGTCACAAATGGAAAATCAACGGTCATTTTGTTGTCACGATAGAGCTACGATAACCACGACAGTGCCATGAACGTATCACGATAGCGTCAAGAGCCATGCCTCATGCAACATGCCTCACACGTGGGTGTGTGTTGCCATGGTGATGGAGAAGGAAGGGGCCGGGGCTAGAGATGAAGGTGGGAGAAACAGGGTTGTGTTGGTAATGGAGAAGGGGGTAAACGGGGAGGGGGGCTGTAATAAAGAAGGGGGTGATGGTGTTGGTGGGGAAACGGGGGGGGGGATGGAGAAGGTGTTGTTGGGGGTGTGAGTGGTTAAAACGGGGGTGGATCCACCACCCACCCCCTACTCCCTACCCCCTTCCCCCATCACCACGTGGTCATGGGGGTAGGGGGTGGGTGGCATCACCACGTGGTCATGGGAGTAGAGGGAAGGGAGTAGAGGGTGGGTGGAGGAAAATGAGAAAGGGGGGAGAAGGCGGAAGGGGTGCAAAAAAGGGGGGGAGGTAGGATTGAAGACTCGAGAGGGTAGGGTAGGTAAGGGACAAGGGAGGGGTGCGCAGACCTCTTCCACTGCCCACAAACTCGTCTCTGCGCATCTGAATCATTGTACATTGTCCAGGATGTGAATTTTTGTAGGCCACATTGTCGTACCGAGCCACCAGAATTATCATATTTTCAGATTGATTAATTTTTATCGTACGACCTTAGGTAAAACCATATACATGTAGTCAGTAAATTACTTTATAATTTTAGTAAATAACTTGTAATTTACTTTAGTAAATAACTTGATAATTTTACTCACCCCAGTTTGAATGTCGTAGCATTGGATTTTTGATCTCGTATATTGAAAATAGACCCTAATTTATACATCTCGTATCATCGGATTCTCGTATACCGAATGCTCGTATAACGGGACCTCCCTGTACAACCGTTTCTCACTTAGTGTCCACAATGCATTCTGGATTAGAAGACTCTAACTGAATTGGATACAAAGTGGTCGTTATTGAAGGTGTTAGCCAAAAATTCCAAAAATTTGAATAGTGGAAGGAAACTGTACATAGTTTGTACTTCTTCCATGAGGTGCAGTGGGCATCACCCTTTTTGAGTCAGTGTATTTACCTATTTACTTAGTTGTGATATACGGGAAAATTGTTACCGTGGGGTTCGGTCTCCTTGTCTCAATTGGTCAATTTTAGCTTTGAAATCGTGAATACTCTTGGCATCTATAATTTGACTGTCCAGGTTATTCCACATATCAATGCATCAATAGGGAAAACTGTACTCCTTAATGTCCTTCAAACACCTTGTCCTCATCAGTTTCTTCTTATGATCTCTTGTGGCCCCTACGTCCCGTACATATATATCCTCTTAGTCCTACGAGTTATGTATTGGTCCCCATGGCTCCGGTACCAGAAACATTAACAGTTCTCTGCTTCTGAATTTTGCGAGGTCCAGAAGGTTGAGAATTGCTGGTTCTTGGTATCAGAGACCAGAGCTGCACTGCTGGACATGGTATAGTAATGCCGGAGGGGTAGCTAAGGAGATCGACCACTTCCTCGTTAGTACTCGTTGGAGGATCCTCCAGAACTGCAGGGTTTACCGGAGTGCTGAGTTCCTTGGAACAGATCACAGACTTGTTGTTGCTACACTTAAGCTTCATGTCAAGTCCAGAAGAATCTCAAGAGGTAACCATACTGTGTTTCATCTTGAGAAACTGAAGACTTGACATGTGCCCATAAGTATGCAGTGGCAGTCTCAAATAGGTGTAATAGGTGTTTTAGTCTGAATAAGGATAGAAATAAGTTAGCTAGATTGATTTATTACCGAGAGAGAGAGCGAGAAAATGTACGCCAGAATTCTTGTAAAACCGATAATTCTTCCTGCTTGTCATCACAAAAGATTCAGGTTTAGATTACAAAAATGTAGTTTCAGCAGTTCCTTGGCTTTCATGATTGGCTGAAGAGAAAAGGAGAACACTGTATGTCTTGTCTCTAATAGGTCCCCCAAAACGTGACGTGACGTGACGTCATGGTTATAGGTTAGATGTGAAAAGACACTCACTTTTTGGGCAGATAACTTTGGGTCCACGTAAGACACACACGTGACTGAGTGTGTATAGTCCCACACGCGACCCGTGGGCAAAGACCAACATTACGAGTGAAACACGAGAGGCAGTGAACACGAGACACAGAGTGAGAACTTGAACATTCTCTACACGCGAGTGAACACAGAGTGATATAGATAGTTCCTGAACAATACAAGTGAATGAAAGTACTTTGTTATCCTTTATTAAAAGAAGAAAGATAACCAACTAATTATTCCAACCCATGCATGACAAAAGTGCATAACTACCGGTGCATAGCAAAACCCGCACGAACATAGGTTTAATGTGCTCGGTGCCCTCGAGGACCCTGTAGAACTGTGGGATACCTTCAAACGTGAAACTCAACAGGTTGCCAAGGAGTGTATTGGGGAGCACCTGAGATCAAGGCGTGGTTTTGTCTCGACGGAGACGCTGGAGAAAATCGATGAGAGTCGTGCTGCCAGGCTGGCTGGGAACCAGGACCAGCACAGGGTTCTGTCATGCCGGACTAGAATCCTCCTGGGGAGAGACAATGACAGGTATGTCAGGAGTCTCACTGAGGATGGCGAGGGCCATTTGAACGTTAATGACCTCCGACCCGCCTTCTGAGCTCAGAAGAAGCTCCGTTCCAAGTCTCTATCTCGGGCGAGTGCTATTCAAGCAGCAGATGGGTGCCTCGTGTCGGACATGGATGGGCAGATGGCTCATTGGGCTGAGTACTTTGGGCAGTTGTTCACGGTGGACCCTCCAATTGAACAGCTTCACACCACTGGGTTACAGGCAGTGGATGCGGATCATCCATTGACGAAACCGCACCCTCTCTTGACGAAGTCAGAGAGGCTGTAGCAAAGTTGAGAGGTGGAAAGGCAACTGGTGTTAGTAATATCAGTGCGGAGCTCCTCAAAGCTGGGGGTGAAGCCATGATCCACGGGTTGCATGCTGTCCTGACTGCCGTGTGGCAATCAGGTACCATTCCTCCTGACTGGAAATGGGGGCTGGTCGTCCCTATCTGGAAAGGGGACCGTCAGGACTGCAACAATTACCTCGGTATGACACTGCTCAGCATGCCAGGCAAGGTGCTTGCCCATCTATTGCTGACACGGATCCGCAGTGATCTGCTGAAGCATCAAAGACCTCAGCAGTTTGGGTTCACGCCTGGTAGGTCAACAACTGACCGTATCCTAGCGCTTTGTGTCCTGGTGGAACGCTGACGTGAGTTTCGACAGGGGATGCTTGCAGCCTATGTTGATCTCAAGAAGGCGTTTGACTCAGTGCATCGTGAGTCACTATGGGATCTTCTGCGACTTGGCGGGATTCCTCCAAGAACTATTGGTTTGATGACTGGTCTGTACTCTGGGACTGAGAGTGCTGTGAAGTGTGGGGCAGGTGTATCCAGGATGGATTTTGCAAGAGGGGGGACGGGAGGGGGGGACCGCTACTGAATGCAACAGTGGTGTGTGTCACTGGGGATTTGTAAGGTAAGGTCTTCAGTGCTTGAGGTGCTTGATGTGTTGGAGGCGATGTGTAGGTTGGCTGACGAAGTGGATGGCACAGAGGAGGTGGAAGATGCTGCAGAAAACTCCGACAATTCAAACAATGTGCGGACAATTCAAATTTCAGTTTGGATTTTGGAAATTTGTTGAAAAATTTGAACTGGACCTGAAACAAGTTGAATTATCCGTAGTTCAAATGATATGGGTTGGAATTAAAGAGGGTTTACTGTATGTGATTAGAAAGATATATTGAAGACGAATATTGAATGAAGTGTGGTAGCAAGATTCTTATGGTTGGTAATCTGGATAGGATAAGAAATGACGGGCTGAGTAAAACTTGAAAAATGTTGATTTAAAAGGGAGATGGGAAGATATTGGTTCAGGGATAGGGTGGTAGGCGATTGGAATAGACTCGGTTATCAGGACGTTACTGTAAAGTCGATGTGGAAATTATCCACTAACCACCCTCTCAATTAGGAGAATGGTAGTTTGTCCCCTCCCCCTTATGAGGGAGATATTGTTCACTCATCGTAGGGGAGAGGGTAGGAATGTGTATATGTATAATTATAATGGTAATGGGTATTACTTAAGGTAATTTAAGTAAATGATAAGTACTGGGATATGATAAATGAACATTCCCAGTGGTATTAACCACTTACACCTTATATTGGCACCTTGGTTTGAAGCGGCTGGTCATTGGCCGCTGCCGTCATTATCCTGGCCACCGAGGGTTGGACACGTGGCTGGGTGTTGTGGCGGTCCACCGCCGCCTGCCCAGAGTGTTATTACACTTAATTTTCCCGTGGAGTAACATCTCTCTCTGATCTTCTCTGATTAAATCGAGAAGAATTGTATATAGTATACCACATTGACACTTTTGAGTCAAACAAATTGCAACAGTTTGTTTTATTGTTGATTATTTTTTATTGATTGTTCTTTATGACATATCCAAAATGGGACGCAGGTTTCAACCCAGAAGTTACCTAATTTGCATATTTTCAAAATGGCCGCCATTTATATATAAGGCCCATTATCTCTAAAAATGCTAATTTTTAGCACAATAAGTGCATTATACTTGAATAGTAACATGAACCAGTGAAGCTATAAAACATTTTTTCAAACTCAAATGACCCGTCTAAAACATGTAGGTCAAAGGTCAAGAATAAAACAAAATAGGTCAAATGACCCTTGCTTTACAAAAAAAATGCATTAAGACATAGCTAATGATATTATTTTTTAACAATATTAATTGTTATATAGATATTGTACCCTGTCCGAAGTTAGCCATGAAAGTGTAGGCCCTATGTCAAGACTTACAACATTCCATCACAATCAAATTAAAGAACATATGTAAACTGTTATATATGCACCCATTAAGGTGCTCATTATTTGTGTTCTTCTTTTAGATACATACTGTGAATTAGTAGTCAAATTCATCTAACTCTATGTTTGTGCATAGTCTGTCTTGGCAATTTCCGCAGAATTCGGTGCAGTACATCCCGTTTTTCTTGCATGAACCTATCAGTGTGTCACAGTACTCCATGCATTTGCAACGTACGATCAGGAGCTGGTCTGCTGTCCATTTTTGCAGGCAACAAACTCGTGTTGACTATTCCATCCCCAATCTTCCGGCTTCAGTGCCACGTTTCCTATCCATATTTGAGTCTGTAGATACACTCTATAAGAATGATATTTGGCTGCATCAGCTGTTGGTGGAAGTTTCTTGATGTCGACACTCTTGAAGCTCTTGACAACTTTGTCACCAAACAGCTTCCTCCTTAAGATATTCAAACTTGTATCTCGTCCACCATACAAACATACCAATGTTTTAGCCCCAGCATCTCTGATTTCATCGTGGCTAGCTGAACTCGACATGAAAGATTCACCTATCTGCATTAGCTCATTAGATTTGTTAATGCCTAGCACGCAACCTTTGCCGATCCCATGGAGTCCTGACGTGGTATCGCATCCGCATACTGCATGGAGAAATGGTAGGTGTGTGCATAATCGGCTTCCCAAAGTTTCACATGTCGCCTGGATATTCCACAATGGGACTTTTATTGCACTCTTCTCTGACTTCATGAACAATTTGGTACCAAGTTTATGGTGGTGGCACATTAGCACAAGGATGTCTGTATCCTCAGCAATTACAAATGTCGTTTTGTACTCACCCATACTGACTGCTGTCTGAACAATCAGTAGATCTGCATCGTCTTCAGCATGGATGGTATCTATATCCTCTTTATGCATCTCATCTGATAACATATTTATGAATGCCTGCTTGTTTCCTTTGTTTTGCAGGAACGTTTTCTTTTTCATCTTAAGTAGCAAATCGATGGCTAGCTTGACCTTTCCAGAAAATTGTCCATGCCTTTGGTGTGTTACGGTTTTTATTGTATCTTGTAGATATCCACTAATCCACTTTATCCACTAATATTTGCTGTAAAATATTGGACTTACCACGTACGCAACAGGCATTTACAGGGAAGTCCCGAAGATACGAGCAGTTAGGTTCCACCTGGCATACTCGTAAAGTGAAATCTTGTTTAGCGAAATACATAACTAATGGTAAAATATAGGTTTGGTTCCAGGACCCCTTCAAAGACATGTTTTTCAAGCTAAAATAAACTGTAGTTTTCCCAAGGTTGGGGCCGCACACCTGGCTAATTATCCCTGAAGGTCAGGCTGCACACCTGGCTAATTACTCTTCAGGTCACGCCTTGCTTGGGCTGACCTGACTGGGGTCAACCAAAATCCCCCTTTGTCCAGCCCGGGAGTCCTGTATCCAGTCAGTTACCTACCAACCACTACAGTGAAGGAACACCACTCCTCCTCTCCCTGTGTTCCTCTCACTGTAGTGGTTGGTAGGTAACTAACTGAATACAGGATCCCGGGCTGGACAAAGAGAGATTTTGGTTGACCCCAGTCAGGTCACCCCAATCAATTGGTCCTGACCGACCTGAAGGGTAATTAGCCAGGTGTGGGGCCTGACCTTTAGGGATAATTAGCCAGGTGTGCGGCCCCAACCTTGGGACCGCTACAAAACTATACCAAACACAACAAACACAATGTTTGAATGTCGTAGCATTGGATTTTCGATCTCGTATATTGAAAATAGACCCTAATTTACTCAGCTCGTATCATTGATTTCTCGTATACCGAATGCTCGTATAACGGGACTTCCCTGTACATCAGTGATTGCCAATGTTGAGTTGAACGTTGAAATGCTCCAAAACACTGTACATGAACAGTACACAGGCCCAAGCATGTGCTGCATACACACTATGATATTCCAAGTAGCATACACATATCATTATTAAATAACAGCAACCTGACACTATGTACAGATCTACTAGGAGAGAGAGAATATATCATGCTAATAATAGAACCAGGGAGTTTCCTGGAAAACAGGTAGTTATTGTTGTGTGTATATACACATTAATTAGCATCACAGTTGGCAAGGAATCTGATGCAATGGGGTTGGGTCAAATTACTATCTGAGATCATGCAGCTTATGGCAAGTTGATGGTGTGGCTGGAAGAAGGGTGATCATCGAAGAGGGTGGGGTGGGATTCAGGGGTGTCTAATTTGTATTAAAATAGACTTAGAAAATGTTGAGAAAAGAAAATTTATTCAGATCATTAGTGCCATACAGGCATACGCACACCGTCCATAGTTGCATACCTTGAAAATAATTTTGCCACTGAGGGCAGTGACTCTATAATCTTGTTTTTTAAGAGGCGATGCAAAATATTAATCATGCTTAAAATACATTTCCCGTAAAAATGGCCATTTGACCTATTTTGTACAACTTGACCTTTGACCTACATGTTTAGAGGGGTCATGTGAGTTTGAAAATATGTTTTATCAGATTCACTGGATCATGTTTCTATTCAAGTGTTATGCACTTATTGTGGTAAAAATTAGTAGTTTTAGAGATAATGGGCCATATATATATATATATATAAATGGCGGCCATTTTGAAATTATGCAAATTAGGTAACTTCTGGATTGAAACCTGTGTCCCATTTTGGATATCAATAACTACTTAATAAACAATAATTAACAATAAAACAGACTGGTGCAATTTGTTTGACTCAACATTGCAAATTACTCCTAATATGGTCGACTAATATACTTTTTGTACATCTAAGTGTTAAACAATAGGACATATTACATTCAACAGTGATTATCAGCACCGCGTCTATTAAGCCTGATAGCTTCCCTGACACCTTAGTGATTATACTCGCCAAGTCGGGTTGGTATGATAACCCGCCTGACGCCACAACGAAACACACTGCTCCGCCCTTCACCGTCGGCCTCATCACGGCCTGGCCACTCCGAGCGCCTGAACATGGCAGTATTGATGAGCATTCAACCCAATTCAACCCTCCTATCCCCCAATAAGTATCTTAGTTATTACTGGCTGGGTTATTTTATCGGGATGAGACAGACAAAGGGTTTTTGAAGGTAAGAACTCTCAATTAAATAAATGTTTGTGACATAAAATTTCCATAGTCGATAAGAAATTTCATGAGAAAAATAGACAAATCTTTGGAAAGAGATGAAAGGTGGATCTAGATTATATGTGAGTATTTTACAGGAACTATCGCAAGAGAGAGAGAGAGAGAGGTGTGGCGGGAGTTATAGTACCCTTGGGAAAACGTTATCTCAGACCCCCTTGACCATCCACCACCACCACCACTCCAGTCACGGGGAAAGGATATGAAAGAAAGGCAAGAATAGAAAGAGAAAACTGAATAGGGAAAGATGGCAGAAAATTATAAAGGGGTGCTAAAGGATAGAGGAAATAAGAGTAGATGAGTTTATGAAACTGAAAAAGAAATGGAAGACAGAAGGACAGCGGAGTACGGAAGAGAGAAAAGGGAGGATGAAAAAAGGATATTGAATATATATATAAATAAGAGAGAGAGAGAGAGAGAGAGAGAGTGTCTCTGAGGGAGAGAGGGGGGTGGGGGAGATGAAAAAGAGGAGAGAGGGAGGGAGGAGGAAAAGGGGAGAGGGTAGGAGGGCGGGCCTTAAATGCTACGTCACAAAGGTCACAGCTAATGACTCCTCCCATCAGTGGGTTGTCGTCATATGTCGTCTGACCTCGAATATTGGGGATTGAGGTGGCAGGAAAATCCCAGCAGGTGACTGTACATTCCTTTTGTCTTTTTTCATCTGCTTAGCTACTTTGAACATCTTCTGCCTTCCTTCTGCCGTGCTCAGGTTCTGACTCCACTTCTCCGATGCTTGTGTCTTTGCTATTGCCACTTGTCTCTTAGCTTCATTTGTCTTCTCTCTATACCTAGCTCTTCTTCCAGATGTTAATCCACACACCTCTTCTTCAGCTCTCAGTATGCTAAGTCCAACAGTATTTAGTCCTTTCCTACTTTTATTATTTGTCATATTTCTTTCAGAATTCACAGAATCCTACAATTTGCTGCCGTGATGCCATAAGTTCACTTATGACCATATATCCACTATCATATATCCACTTCATTGCGCTTGTTTTCTTTGAATATATATTGTAATGCCTGTATCTGCGGAACACCGATGTGAGTTTCGAGAGGGGATGCTTGTAGCCTATATTGATCTCAAGAAGGCGTTTGACTCGGTGTATCGTGTGTCACTCTGGGATCTTCTGCGACTTGGTGGGATTCCTGCAAGGACTATTGGTTTGATGACTGGTCTGTACTCTGGGAATGAGAGTGCTGTGAAGTGTGGGGGATGTGTATCCAGCTTCTTTCCTGTGAATACAGGAGTGAGGCAAGGGTGCGTCCCTGCCCCATCACTTTTCAACACTTGTATGGACTTGGTATTGGGCAAAGTTGTAGATCAAAGTGATTGTAGAGCATCCCTCGGCAACACCAAGATCACTGATCTTGTTTTTGCCGATGATGCAGTAATCTTTGCTGAGTTGCTGGAGGTCCTGGTGATGGCTCTCGAGGCGCTGCACTAGGAGGCAAAACCTTTGGGACTTGAGGTCTCCTGGCTCAAGACCAAGGTCCAGGTGTTTGGAGGCTTATTAGATGAAACAGTACAGTCTGTTCATGCGTGCGGCGAGGACATTGAGATCTTCGAAAGTTTTACATACCTTGGTAGCGCAGTCCATAATGACGGCGGGTCACGTCAAGAAGTCTTACGGCGGATTGGCATAGCCCACGGTGTTATGAACTCGATCAGCAGGAGTATTTGGTGTTGTCGGTACCTGTGCAGAAGGACAAAGATCCGGATCTTCAAGTCGCTTGTGATCCCTGTCTTACTCTATGGTTGTGAGACATGGACACTAAATAGCGACTTGAAGAGGCGAATCGATGCCTTTGGTAATAAATGTCTTTGAAGAATCATGGGGTATCGCTGGGATGATTTCATCCCATCCGCTGGGATTCGTGTCAAACCAGCGATTGCATCGTGAGACTGAATCAAGGCCTATTACCTGCATAGTCCGTCAGCGCCAACTTCGGCTATATGGGCATGTGGCACGCTACCCTGAAACTGATCCTTCCCATCGGGTTGTATCTGTAAGAGACAATCCGGCATGGAGAAGGCCAAGGGGGCGCCCACAAGGCTCGTGGCTGGGGAAGTTGATGCTTCATGTCGGGAGTTGCTTGGTATGGGAAAGGAGCCTACATGGGGACTCGCGCGTGGTAATCCCCGGTAGTGGCGTCGTAGGGTGGGCGAGGCGACGAGCCCCCCGGCATATACCCCCAATGATTGATTGATTGATTGTATCTGCGGATGGCCACTTGAACACTTCACTCTCTCTAATCTTCTTAATTTCTGTCGTTGTTATTGAATAACCCCCTTAACCCCTTCACGCCCAGATCTTTCCTTTGCTATAAAAAAAAAATTGTTGTCAAGCCATAAAATTGAGAGAAGTCACTTAATATACCAAATTAGTTAGTGAACAAAGATACTAAGCAGGTCATATCTATAAAATATTGCTCTTATACACTAAAAATTGTCTAATGGCACCCAAATTACAATGGAAATTACATTTTGGGTCTCAAGGGGGTTAATTTATGTTAATTTCTTCTCTCCTGTCGTTGTGATATAATTCTGAAGGGTATGCCAAAGGGCAGCCCTCATGACAAGCATACAAAGGTCACAACTGGTCATGGAGGCTGTGAACAGGGAGCCAATGTACTGATCCATAGGCGTGATGTGTGAGACCGACAGATCGTTACACTGCCCTGAACCCACAATATATCCTTTTGAATATCAGTAAAAGAATCTTTCTACAGACGAACTGACAGAGTAACAATCACAATTCGGGGAATAAATTATTTTCCATTTTTATGTATTGACCATGGTGGGGCTCGAACCCATCCCGCCCTAAAAGTCGCACCACCACAGGCGGGCTCTGTACCACTAGACCAAACTGATGTTCCGCTTGGCCAGCGGTTTTGTAAGCTATTTGAAACATTACAATATGTGTGCTGTAAATCGCAAAAAACATTCAAATACATATAAAATTTGCGTATGAAGTCTAATTAATAAGTATTTGATGTTAGGGCAGGAAGCAAAAAATAGCTGACCTACCAAGATAAAAAAAACTTGTTCCCTTCGAAAAAGGATCTTTACGAGATGACTCACTTCTCAAAGTGGTGCATTAACTATTGGAAGCATTTTTTTTTTTTTTTTTTTTTATTATCCACAGTTTCAATTGTGTACCCAAATCTCATCTCTGGTTGTGATTATTTTTCTTGAAATCCGATTCAGCCTTGGCACATGGCACATTGGCATTGGCACATGCTGGCATCGGAATAGGCAGACAGATATGTAGAATCTTTTGCCATCCTAATGACTTTGTTAACTGAATTGGCTAGGGATAATGCTTAACATTTCATTTCAAAGCCTATTCTCCATTTCATGCAGGACATTTAAATTTTGCAGATGCTATTGAATAATTTTTTTTTTTTTTTTTTTACTCGTGTTGCATATTAATAATCATGCTGTGGTTATGTGACCAATTTAACATGATGCTGTATGTTTATTCCAGCAGATGGTCAGAAGTTAAGACTGTGACTCTCAACCTAATCGCATCACCACCACTATCACGAAGAGATGGAGTGAAGCCCACACGACCTACCCTGCCCAGAACAAGGATCAATACTGCCTGGACTGCAGCACAGACGTATGATATTGCCTTTGTTTTATCTCCTTTCTTCATTTAGGTACATCTAACATTTAACAAATTCCATTTGGAGAGTAAATATGAAGGATTTGAATGAAAATGAGAAACCTTAAGTAAGATTATGATCTGTAAAATAAAAGATGATAAAAAGGAGTGTGTGGCATGAAGTAAATTGGAAGTAGAAGAACTGGAGTGGACTGAATGATTGAACAAAGTGAGGGAGCTTATCAAGGAGAAAAGATTGTTAGCCCCATATGTGACACTACATACGAGGTAACATACACTTACTTTTTGGTAAGAGTGGAGAAGTAGCCGAGCGGGGGACTAAAACGGCTAAACGAAACACAAGGTGGTTTTATAATAATAATTATTATTATGAACAGAGTGAATCGGCCGAATACAGCACGTGGGAATTAAAGTCCTCTTTTATTATCAATGCACAAAAGGTATTCACCACAGCAAAATGTTCAAGTATCACACACACGTCCACACACTACAACTGTCTATAGATCTCTGACGCCGTGGCGTCTGGCTTCTCCACAGGGTGCGGCAGGGGGTGCCCTCCCAGGGTATGACGTATCAGGGTGTGGCCCTCTCCAGGAAGTGGTGTCCTCTGGCGGCATGTGTTGTAGACGTGGCACGGGCGTCGTCATGGGCGTGACACGACATATCAATAACTTTTAAAATAATTACATGATTAGCAGAAAAGGTGCATACATGAAATATAAATGTAGGGATAACATATGTGCCTATAAAGTCCAACATCGCTCGGTCACCTACCTGGCGCGTCCTCGCGCCGTCCTAGAGACATGTACCTAACCATGTTACAATTATGTATTTGTCGGATTTTGCCCTTCAGGAGAACATACAAAGATAGGACCTTCCTAACAACAAGGCAAAGTGGAATTACTATGATGATGATGATTATGATTGGCATAATCATTGAAGGAAAATGAATAGCTGGGTTAAGGTAGACAGGTAAAGAGTCCTGTACGGCTGTTTCCAATTCTGAGAAATTAGAGAATGTAAGCTCAGAAATGGTATTAGTGATATATTTAATGCTTGAGAAATGTATATACTTCAAGCTGTCAATAGGGAAAAGTCGAGCAGTGAAATTAGCTACAAACCCTTCGTGCTGTTTTTCAGGAAAGGTATTCAAATAGTCAGAGCGCAAATAGCAAGCCATTAGAATTGCGAAATGACCGGAAACTTTCTGATACACTGCACCTTCGGGACATACTACAGACACATAGAATGTTTGTGTAAAGAAGAAATAGTGATGTCTGAAGAAACTTTTGTGAAAGAATGGTCGTGAAATCAAGTGGGTGTAAGGACATAATGATAAGGCCTGAGAAGCATTTGCCTGAGTTGGTACCACTTCACAAATACCCTCACCTATAGGTAAGAAGCCAAAGAGAGATGCGGGGCAAAAATACAGGTTCAAATATTCTGTACGGCACCTATCCAAATCAGACATGCTTCCAGTAGCATACTGGTTATATTTATTATTAATCAACAGCACAGTGCTTGGTTGATTCAGTATCATAACAGATTCGTTTACTGAAAAAGGAAAATTAAAAATTATTCCATTATGAACCTTTTCCTTTATTTACTTATTATTATTATTACTGTTTAATTAGTGAACCTTAAACACATGTTCGGATGGAAAAGAACATGTTTAACAACGGCATCTGACGTTAGCACTGAATAAGGGTAATAGTGTTGCAAACCATTTAAAACAATGGTGTCAACTTGCAATTCTACTTTGCTATTTCCTAGGCATGCATAAAAATCAATAAAAGGAAATAGTTAAGCAGTTCCTGTTCCACGCGCTGCGTCAACCATATTTGTTAGCATTTGATTGTTAGTTTTTAAAAGAAAATTAACCGTATTAGTCAAAGCAGGGAGTGCTTGTTCTAACACAGTAAAAGCTTGATTAAAGCTCTGCTTGTTTATGCTAATTAAATGGATGAGGTTATTAATAAAGGAAGATAAGAAGGTTTGTTGTAAGTACCTTTACTTAAGTTCTTCCAGAACTCATGCATTTATTCCTATACCAAATAAAATGTACGAAAGCTGTCCAAGAGAGGCAATGAAAAGACAAGTAATCAATTACGCGGGCGTAAATTATAAGTATGAGTTGGTTGGTCAGTAGGAGCATTAGATTTGTTAGTTTCAAGCCGCGTAGCATCGCTAAGCTTAGCAGTTTCTACTAAGCATGAATCAGGCTTGGCATTAGTCCATTTAAGTCGATCACTGTGAATGACTTCTAAGGTATTTAACCATGGATCCAAAATATCAAACTTATTTCCATGGAGTTGCTTAACTACCAGGTGCGGACCCACAAATTTAGGAGCTAATTTAGAGTTCCGTTCCGGGACTCGAATCATGACAGTCACCAACCCGGATTTGAGCATGTGAAGAGCACCGGTGTTGTTGCGAGCACATGGCAGCCTTGGAAGCCTGTAATTTATCTCTGACATCGGAATATAAGTCTGAGAAAACTTTAAGTTGACATTTAGCATAATCATCAACATTGTACACAGGTTTTTGAGGGCTACTAAGGAAGTCATATGGGAGTCGTTTCTCCATACCAAAAATAATTAAATAAGGAGTTTGACCTGTCGACTCACAAATATTGCAATTAACGCATGCAGCAACATGGGGTAACCAATCTTCCCAACTATCAAGCAAGCCACCAACAACTGGGCACAAAGCTTCCAGGACTTTCCTGTTCGCACGCTCAACTAAACCGTTACTGGCAGGGTGATAAGTTACCGTGAATGTTTGTTTGATGTTGAACTGCCCACAAATTTCATTAAGAAGCGCATTTTAAAATTCCGCGCCATTGTCACTCATTAAAACTCGGGGATTTGAGTATGGACAAAATAAGTTGGAGATCAATGCGTGTGCAATCGCTTTGGCAGTTTTATCTATTACAGGGGCCAAAACAACATACCTTGAGAAGTGATCAACACATACTAACAGGTATTTAGACCCTAGACAACTAGAAGGAAGCTGTAATAGATCAATAGCAACAATGTCCCAAGGATGCTCAGGAGTTGGATATTCCAAAATTGGTGCTGGCTTTGGCACCGTACCCTTATGCACAGCACATTTCACGCACTCAGCTACATATGCGTCAATATCTAACCGCATTTTAGGCCAAAAATAACTAGTGCGGGTCGCCGAAAGAGTACGCTCCTTTCCCGGGTGACCGGCTATTACAGCATCTTGAACTAGTTGCAGTACCACAGGTACAAATTATTCAGGTATCACAAATTGGCTTACCTGGATCTGCTTATTTGGCCAAAATCTACAAAGGACCTGATCTGGTGATAAAAAAAATTGTGAAAAATGAATGGGCATTTTAGGTAATGTTGATTGGTCACCCGATTCCAGAGCATATATCACTTTACTCCACACGTCATGTTGACGTTGGGCAACAGCTAGTTCATGTAGTGAAATTTTTTGAACTATAGGGGACTTGTCCGTCACTAGTCCAACATGAACATTTCTAGAAAGCGCATCAGCCACAACATTGGCTCGACCTGGCAAGTACTTAAAAGTTGGATTGAATTCCTGTATTGTCAAAAACCAACGTGCGAGTCTTCCTGAAAAGTTTTTCCCTTTAAAAAGTTCAGTGACATCTGCATGATCAGTATATACAGATATATCATAACCTAGGATATAATCTCTAAAAATTTTCAGAGCCCAGATAACTGCGAGTGATTCCAGGTGAGTTACCGAGTAATTAGACTCTGCCGGAAGTAAAGTTCTGCTCACGAACGCAATAGCACAATTTTTTCCGCGTGCGTCAGTCTGCATCAATACAGCACCCAGCCCTAATGCAGAGGCATCCGTGTAAAGAACAAAAGGAACCTTAAAGTCTGGGAATGCCAAGACAGGGACCGTAGTTAGGGCGACTTTTAGATTTTGAAAAGAGTTTTCATGTACACTCAACCCTCCGCTATCGTGCCTTATTGGTGCCGCTATAGGTGCGCTATAGCCGAAATCATGATAGCAGAACAATATAACTAATGGTAATAATTCTAATTGGTGCCAGGATTCCCAAGATGACAACATATTTTACAATTTTTTGTTTTTTTAGGTATTTTTAACCAGTAATTGAGTAAGAGGTTAGATGTGCTCTTTTCTTATACATGTTGATGTGTTAAGAAGGATGGTGACATTCAAAATCGTAAAAAATGCTTCATTAGGTTAGGTTAAGAGTTTTCTAGAAAAAGTAGGTAATTCCCGTAGAGTTTTTGGGATTTGTGTTCTGATGTATTTTTGGCCTATGTCATCCCATAGTGTTCACCGGATATATTTGATGTCATCCACATAATCTATTCCCAGCACAAAGCTCGTTTGCACTTTCCCCACCCAAAATCTCACATTCGTGAGAGGTCTCCAGGTTTGTTATGGAGGAGGGGGGGGATTACAGCCACCCACCGGGCAGGCCAAGGAAGACATGGACGCAGTGTATTGAAGAGAATCTGGCAGCATTAGACATTGAAGAACTTGACGCAATGGATTAAGATAGTTGGAAGCGTATCATAGGCCGTCTAACCTCATAAGATATTATGGGAAAATCTGACGGTAAACAGAAAGAAGACCGGTCAGCAACACTAAATGTAGCGAAATGTTGAGTTTCAAGGGTATGATACCCTTGGGCAGTCATAGTCTCCATTTCAATGTTATAATGATTGAAAACGATACCATTATCATCAATGGGGGAGGCGGTAGCGGAGTGGTTAGCGTCTCCGACTGGCGTTCTCGGTGACCCGAGTTCGATCCCCGAAGAAACCCAAAACCTTTCTGCACCGTCGAGTGGCCTAAGAACACCCACATGCCCTGCCCATCAACTCTACCTTCGACTGCGAGTGCATCGGAGGACACAGGGGGGCGGCATGAGCCTCTAATAACAGGCGTCACTATAAAAATCATGCCTGCGCCACTACGGGCGAGGACCAAACATCATCAGAGCCCTCAAGTGAATCTCCAGAGCCTACCATCCGAGCCCTGGGTCACCACTGCCTACAGGCGCTATAGGCACAAATGTAAAAAAAAATAAAGTAATAATAAAAAAAATAAAAAATAATAATAATAATAATAATAATAATAATAATTCAGCACACATTTCCTCGTAACACCCACAATCCTTGATATTTCTTTCACTGGCCTCTCTGCCTTGTGTAGAGTTACAATAACTATAATTTGCTCCTTTGTTAGGTGTTTCTTGCCACCCATTATGGAGATAATGAAAGTTATGCCAACGCGTGTCTGTTCAAATTACTCGCGGGGAGTGAGGCGATCCTTTTCAAAATGCTTCGTCTATAATTGACAAGTGGCATCTGAACATTCCTCAACAGTCTTGATGGACTGTCCGTACTTTAAACAAGCTGCCATATGTAGGATATCTCTCTCGGAAGTCACTAGGCTGCTATAGAGTACATTTTCAGAATTCCCTTATGGGAGCGCTCTGTTATGATGTGGCAAACAATATTTTGGCGCGTAGTGGATTTCAAGTCACTCTGGCCCCTAGTTTCTCCGGCCCCCCACCCTGGTCACTCCGGCCCCCCACCCTGGTCACTCCGGCCCCCCACCCTGGACACTCCAGCCTACCCCCCTGGTCACTCCGGCCGCCAATAAAATATGAAGCTATGTTGGTGGAAAGTGACATTGTTTATTCTGCAATGCTGCCACACACCAACACTAGTACTTTAGATTGGCTATAAGGAACATAGTAATAGGCTTTCATTTCATTAATTTATTACATACCGTAGATAACACTAAAGTCGCCAGGACAACGTTTTTTTCGATGTCTGATGGCGTTCATACTTACATTTCTACATCCATGATTTCAGGAAAGTTAGAAGGGGCTATTTGGAGAGTCTGTGTCATTTTGTGTCTTCATCTGAGTTATATTATGGTTACAAATGAACAAATTACCAAAATATCAACCGAGTGGCGACCTACACTAAGATTGCCAGCTAGTGTTTATGTTCTGAGTGTCCCGCCATCGCCCGAAAAAAAATGAGTAGTGAAATTTGAAACCGTATATACTTGCACATACAAAGCATAAAACAACGCTGAAACAGGGTAGATTATAGTCATGATAATTATAAACTACTGCGTATCATCTTCAGCATATCACTATATATGCTGTGTTATTACAGGTTCAATCTGTACTTACTGTACGTAAATATATCCAGGATCAAATCCAGTGGATATTATATTTTTATCAAATATATTTTTTCATTTGTATTAAATAAAGTAGAAGGATACATTTTTTTTTTAATATCTAGATTAATTAAAAAAATGTACACACTTCATGGGTTCGAACACGCAGACACGTACACTCAGCTCTGGGAGGCCGCAGTGACTAGGGTTGAACCTTTGAGAGGCCGGAGTGACTGGGGCCGGAGAAACTAGGGGCCGGAGTGACCGGGGCCGGAAGAACTAGGGGCCGGAGTGACTTGTTTCGGCGTAGTGTACATAGTCACGATCTAGAATTCTGTCCCTCCACCTGCCCTTCCGTATAACTCTTAACACATTGTTACCGTAAATGGCGGCGTAAAAGTCAACTTTGAGCCTGAAATAATCTCTCCATAACTAGGGGTCGACTTATACGCCAAGGATAAAATACAAACCTTTATCACCGAGTCATAAACAAG
This sequence comes from Chionoecetes opilio, assembly GCA_016584305.1. Lineage (NCBI taxonomy): Eukaryota > Metazoa > Arthropoda > Malacostraca > Decapoda > Majidae > Chionoecetes > Chionoecetes opilio. The sequence continues at coordinate 135,366 of JACEEZ010004485.1, read as the reverse complement.
TGGATCAGCACTACTAATAATCGCTGTACACCAACTACCATAACTCCAGTCAGACAACTACAATATGCGCCACTTCCAGAGCAAAAGCGATAACTGGAGAAGACGTTTAGCGGCAGTTCCACCCACAGCTGTTTCCAACAGCTGATGGAAACAGCTGATACACAAAGTGTAAACACTAGCGAATGCAAATGGCGGAGGACACCGCGTTAAGTGCAGTCCAGTCTTAGGTATTACCGTGTTTTTCTATAATATACAGTATGTAGCGGTACTATCAGGGGACTATGGTGTTTTCCAAGTGAAAACAAGAGGCGGACCTCTTTTGTTGTCCAAGACGTGCTTGGACGACAAAAACACGACTTTATGCGACTGAGGATATCCCGAGTGTAAGCAAAGAGATGCAGTTACCGTAACTCCAGTCAGACAACTACAATATGCGCCACTTCCAAAGCAACAGCGACAACTGGAGAAGACGTTTAGCGGCAGTTTCACCCACAGCTGTTTCCAACAGCTGATACAATGATTGTAAAAACTGGCGAATGCAAATGGCGGAGCCTCGGAGGGCATCGGTCAGTGTAGTCCAGTCATAGTACCGTGTTTTACTATAATATACAGTATGTAGCGGTACTATCAGGGGACTATGGTGTTTTTCAAGTGAAAATAAGAGGCGGACCTATAGTAAAGATTCATATCTTCATATAAGTGGTGTGGTGTTATGTGTTTTTGCAACAGGCTACCGTATACTGTACCGTAGCCTATCCACATTCAAGCTTTGGCCTACCAGTAGCCTACCGTATTTTTGGGGCCAACTTGTACGGCAAGTATAGGCCTAACCCGTAATCTTGAGCTAGTAATCTTGGGGTCGACTTATACGCCTGGTCGACTTATACGCCTGGTCGACTTATACGCCTGGTCGACTTATATGCCTGGTCGACTTATACGCCTGGTCGACTTATACGCCTGGTCGACTTATACGCCTGGTCGACTTATACGCCGCCATTGGGGGCGTATGTAAAATTGGAAGAAATTTAATCTGGTAAATTTATCCATTACACAAACAGTACTATATATTGCATTAAAGCTACTCTTACATTAAAAAACAATGTAAATTGGTAGAATCCTTACATTCAATTCAATGGAATTTTGGCATTTACAGATAACCCATCCTCCTATTAGTCTGTCAAATCGAGAGTTTAGTGTATTGTGTTCTTCACTTGGCATTATTGTTTTAATATCAATGGCAGTATAAATGGCATCAGTAAATAGCCTAAACTAATGCCTAATAGTATTCCTGAGCATGGCTGAATTCCTGTAATTGTAAACTTAGCATGTACTGTGTGATCATGAAGTTTTGTTTACAGTGTTTTACAAGGAACTGATACAGTGGAGGACCTTGGGTTCCGCAGTGATCAGCGCATGCGTCCACATGGCCCAAATACAAAGTTGCACAAGGGTCCATCAGAGTGTCTTCTCATGTAAGTTTAATTTTGGATTTTTGTAAATTTAGATGTGAAAAGAATCCTAGGTATGATCATGAACTTGGTAGCCTTTGTAGAAAATTAACCTTTTACATAGCAGCAATTTTGAAAATGATAAAGTAGAATCAAGGTATCGAAAGTTGCAGAGGGTATTAGTGCAAAATCTAACTGTAGGTATTAAAGAATAAAGACCAGCAAATACACTCGCTTAAACTACTATACCAATTTTATTTGGTCATACTGTTAATTTCGCAAGTATTTGGGAAGGTAAACATTCTAGTAGTCAATTGAATATGTTGTAAGAGTGTGAGGGAGGAAGAAACGTTATATGCTAGGAATATTAAGTAAGTGAGGAATACCTTGGAGAATTGAATGTTGATAGGGGATGTTTAGTGGATGTAGGTTTTGAAAGGGATTGTTCTTAGAGATCATATTTTCAGCAAGATAATCTATTGGTGTATACGCGCAGATAAGAGGTTGCACAGAATGAGCAAAAATATTTGATATTGTCCCTGTAAGTGAAAGTTATATCATCACTGATTGTGAAGTAAGAAACACTATTGTTTAAGACCACCATCCCCATCTTCCTCCACCCCACAGTTCATGCTTTTAACTGATCCATGGACACATTTTAGGCGTTTTAATCTACCCAGATCTAAAGAGGAATTTATGGATGTTCATTTGAAAACTGGCGTGCATGAGGCTGGGATATACTTTTGCCCATTTGGAGGGCGGTGTGGGAATAAAAATGTTAATATTTCAATGATACAAGTTCATCACTAACTCAAGGAAAGCCACCTTGGATAGATTATATTAATGTTGTATTGTAAAGTATAGTTTGAGTATGATAAAAAGGTGAGCAGTTTGTATTTTTTGTTCAAGTATATTTTCACTTTATTTTTCATGAGGATTAATTACTTCATAAAGGTCTTGAATATATTTCACTTTCTTATTTAGTCTAGTATTGTCGTACACTTATCAGCCATTGCTCTGTTTGCATTACATTTATTCATTATTTCAGTACTTGTCCTGTCTTTTTTTTTCAATAATGGTTACCTTGGCTCTACTATTTTGATATTTCCCTTTTTGCAGGATCTTCAATATTTTAGTAAATAAGATAACCATGAATCGGTAAGTATTTAAGTTCATTACTGACTGGAGTAGTGCGTTATGGTTATTATTGCTATATTTGCGGCCGCATACAGCAACTCAAAGGACTCGTGAAAGGAGAGTTGACGGACAAGATAGCTACCATGAGATGGGACATTGAGGATATTTACAATGTTACAAGCCTCCTATTTTGGGCCATGGCACTTGGGCACAGACATTTTCTATGCCCAAAATGTTGTCTAAGGGAGAATTTCTCAGAGCACTACCTGTGTTTGTAGTTTATTTTTTTATTAATGAATGGAAATGGCTTATGTACTATTTACATCACTTAATCAAAGGAAAGTGAAATGACACAAATTATGTGAATTCAGAGGGAGTTATAAGAGTTCTCTTTTATCATTAGAGGTAGCAGGAAAAAGGGAGAACAGTGTGTATTGTAACGGCTGCTCATTGGTATGTAGTGATGAAAGCTGCAGGGACATTTGGAAGCAGCCCAGGGTAGGTAGGTAGTGAGTGGCACGAGACGGGAACAGGAGGACACGTAGTAGTCGTCAAACATTCCAAGAAAGAGTGCCCTGGTGAGGATTATGTTCATCAGTAGTTGTGTTGATGCAGAGGATTGATACAGTACACATAGAATAAATATATATTTAATGTACACGTTAAGTTATATACAAGTGAAAAGACAATGGCATGAGGAGCGCACGGATGCGTCCTCACTCTGCGAGACGTCTACCAAAAGTGAAGTCGGGTCAGAGGGCAGCTGCCTGACCCAGACACAGGAAGGGTCAGGTTGCCAGATACCAACATAGAGTTGCCAAAAACCACCATTACAGTATGATAGGGCAATGAACTACTTACATGTGAGAGCAGCCTGGTCCTGAAGGGGTTATTGGAATACTATGAACTATGAAAAAGTTATTGGCATAACATTGGATTACAGTAATGAAAAGGAAAGAGCATGTATATATGACGAATAATCACAAAAGCAATTAAGTGAAAACGAGAAGCATGTATGAGGACCATTTAGAAAAGTGCTCCTGGTTAAGATGGGCGACTGGTTCATAAGGTCGAAAATCCGACCATCCTGCATTTCCTGTAATCGAGCTAGGAGTGCTCCTAAAGTAATAGAGAATATCCCCTGAGGCAAAATTTCCCTATCCAACATCCCTAAATTGGTGAAAATTGCCTTATTTTACCAACATTATGCAAAATATTTGTTTATAAATCACTTCTAAAACTTTGGACTCGTTTTCTCAAAATATTTTTTTCCTTCAAATTTAGAGCCTTATAACTCATAAACTATTGAACCTACAATATTGGTTATGGTTTTGTTTGAAAGAGCGTGGAACATAGACTATCGTCAAAGAAGCTTTTTTCCCTACCAGTCTTAGTTTCAAAATTATCAATCTATGAATACATAAAATACTGTTGAAACCGGGGTTGCTAGGGTCATCAACATTTAGAGAATCATAACTTCTAAGCCTGAACAGATATATCATATCTATTCAATATGGATAATCTACGTTTCACGTTCTTTCCAACGAGACCTAAACCAATACTGTAGGTTAAATAGTCTTAGAGGAGTAGGCTTCCCAAAGAAGGCTTCAAAATTAGGGACAAAACTTAATTATCGGCTCTAATTCTAGTACTAATTGACCGGTTTTCAATTGCAATCTCTCAAAAGTAATTTTCATTTTTCCCCTATCGTTTGTAAAATTTTGATTGAGCTAGCTCTATTAATTATGAAAATGTCATCTGAACCGGTCGGTCCCCTTAAGAAAAGAGCAAAAGAAGAACAGACTGTAAAAGAGACTTGAAACATGATTGAAGAATGTGAAAGAAGAGTAGATGAACATTTTGGTATAAATTCAAAATAAATATGTACAGTCAACCCTCGATTTAACGGACTAAAAGGGGGAGAAGTGGTCCGTTAAAGCCGATTGTCCGTTAGAGCGAGGGTATTTTCCCAAGGGTGTGAAAATATAGGAAAAACACAGGAAAAATTGTGAAATAAATGAGAAATAATCACAAGCACAACTAGACCATGTAGCTATGTTGGGAGGTAAACAGTGAGTGGCGCTACATGAGGGATTGGCATACTCGCCCACGAATGTTCGGGACTGGTATTAGGAGAGGTAGTAAGTATCCAGGCTTGCTCATTACTGCTTGGTATGTTATTAAATATCATTATTCTAGGTGAATATAGACATATAATCACATTTTTATGGCTATTATTCATACATATGAGTAAAAATATGAAAATACAATCAAGGCGCTCATCCATGCCTGGCAGCGCGGCCGCGGCAGCAGCATCATGCGACTTTATAATCACCCCAAAATGAGATAAAAAGGAAGAAAAAGTCTCCCGTAAAGTGATGCGTTATCCCTAAAATATTGGTGTTTTCTCTCACGGTCTGGCTAGTGAAGATAAACAAATGATCACAACTAAAAGAAAAAAGAAAAGAAAGAAAACTATAGAAAGGGCTACAGAGTGGCAAAGAAGGAGATATGTGTCAAGCTCGAGCTTGACAGACCTACGAAGCGATCCTAAGCAGAAGAGGTCACAAGAAGAAGAACAACAACAACAAGCCAGACACAGGCCGTGGCTGTCAAAGGTATTGCTTATTATCATGACTTGCTCATTATTATATATATTATATAGTTGTGATGAGCTGTTCTATACACGTGTCACTATTTAGGTCAGTGTAGCACCTTGTGTCGCCTTAAATAAGGGTGATTTAAGGTGTTGAGTTGATAGGGAGACAGTCTTGCAGCGACCACCACATAATACTAATAATCACTATTTTAAACAATACACACTTTCTACCACTAAATCACTAGCAACACAGGCTCCTTCCTTATTTCTCATAATATCTGATACATCAAAACTCCTTAAAACCCAAGCATTCCAAAATAAAATGAGAAAATAATAAATTAAGTTGAGTTGACAATTTGAGCGGCGATAAGCGGTCTGGCATGCCATTCTTGCCCGCAAATTTGTCACGCAAATGGAGTCCGTTAAACCGAGGTCCATTAAATCGAGGATTGACTGTATAGAGACTAAACTTTCATAAATAGAAAATACAAAAAGAAGAAGAAAAAAACAATTGGCTAAAGATGATGGTAATATAATGTTGAGAACGTGAAAACTTACAAAAGAAAATAAAACCTGCCCATATACAGCAACAGTGTGTGAAATGTGCTGGATAAATTTTTCAAGATGTAATAGTTTTGTTCCCCATATCAGCCCAGTATCCTTTAGGTAATAATCAATCAATCATTGGGGACATACGCCGGGGGGCGCGTCGCCTCGCCCACCCTACGACGCCACTCCCGGGGGTCACCACGCGCAGGTCCCCATGTAGGCTCCTTTCCCATATCAAGCAGCTCTCGACAAGAAACTTCAACTTGCACCAGCCATTAGCCTTGGCCTCCTCCACGCCGGACTGTCTCTTACAGATACAACCCGCATATTTTACCACTTTTCCTTGTTCTTTGTCTCCTGCTGTTGGGCCAGCAGGCGCCGCAGCCGTGTCGCCATATCTGCCTCCGTCAGGGACTTGTGGTGTGGTGGTGTGCGTGGCCCACCTCTTTGTGGGCGTGTTACGACCACCTTCCTCTCTTCCTTCCTATCCGTGATTGGCCCGCCCTCTGCAGTGCTCTGGATCCCCCCCCAATTTCCATGGGCAGGGCAGCCCAGAGAGGAGCTGCCCACAACGGGTTATCTCATGGTAGTGACGGCAGGACAACAGTGAGGCGGTGTCGTCGGGCCCGGTCGAAGGCCACCGCTGTCGCCGTGCATTGTTTACCTCCCGTCTTTTATCAGTGGTCGACTGGCTAACTTGCTAGAGGCTTGCGCAGATAATCTCTGCGCCAGAATCCGTTCATCAAAATTTACCGCGCAAATTTAAAGTTGCTTCCCATACTATACAAAAATACAAGAGGCATGAATCGTGTGTCTGGCAACGACGTACACCTTCTTCCACACTGACTGGTGTGTGGGAGGGAGGGTCTTACTCCCTCTCCTCACTCCAGTGGCGGTTGACAGTTTGTATGATTTTGAACTTTCTAGCCTGAGTTTACCCTACTTCCCAGTGTTTTTGCCCGTTTTAGCTGGATTACATAATGGGTGGAAAACATATGGATGGCAAAACAATTAAGGCAATCATTGATCTTTACAAAGCTGGGCTGAGTAATAAGGAAATTTGCAAGTTAAAAGGACTAAAGCTTAGTACAGTGCAAGACTTGATCCACGATTTAAGGCTGGCGGAGAGGGGAAGCTCCCGCTCCCAAAGAAACAACCAGGGAAACAAACAAAAATTGTCTAACAGAACTAGGAGCATGTTAAGACGACAGCCTTACAACCAGGGAACTGAAAGAGCAAGATGATACTCTTCTTTGTAATGTGTCGCTTCGTACTGTTCAAGAAACTTTGCAATGTGACCTCGGCTACAAGTGTTATCGGGCGCGGAATAAGCCACTGATAAACGACCGCCAAAGGAAGAAGAGATCACTTTGCAAAGAAATACAGAGATTGGCCTCTCGACAAGTGGCAGACTGTGCTGTGGAGTGATGAAAACACCTTTTTTGTAAGTGGAGGAGGACCAGCAAAAGTGTACCGTCGTCCCAGCTCAGACGTCCCACCCAGCCTCGCTACACACAAAAGACTACAAAACACCCTCCCAGTTTAATGGTGTGGGGATGCCTTTCCTTTTATGGTATTGGGAAAGTAGTTGTTTTACCAAAGAACACAACTGTTAACAAAGTACACACAACCCTCGTTTTCCCGGACCTTCATTTCCCGGATATCAGATTTACCGGTCAAAATCCGAGGTCCGGGAATATGTCAGAGCACCGGACAAATGCCTCGTTCAGTCCGTAAATCGACAAAGTTGTCCGGCGGTCCGAGCGTCTCGTGTCACCCCTGGTCAGTGTCCGCGCCTCCCACCAGATGGCAGCATGTTCAGCGGTCGTATTGTTTACATTTGGGCACAAGACACTCACGATTCACCTGCACCGCCTCCATCAGACCCCTGACCCCCACTGCCCCTGGTGCAGGAACGTCTCTGAGACTATTGAACACTTTCTGTTGCAGTGTCCGCACTTCCACTCCCACCGTGTAGTGCTACGCTCTCAACTCCTCACCCTGAACGTTGCCATCTTTGACCTGCCCCCACCCTGCTGGCGGCGGCTGGCCTCCCGCCAGGTGCAGCATGCTCAGCGGTCGTATTGTTTACATTTGGGCACAAGACACTCACAGTTCACCTGCACCGCCTCCATCAGTCCCCTGACCCCCACTGCTCCTGGTGCAAGAACGTCTCTGAGACTATTGAACACTTTCTGCTGCAGTGTCCGCGCTTCCACTCCCACCATGTAGTTCTACAGTCTCAACTCCTCACCCTGAACGTCGCCACCTGTGACCTGCCCACCCTGCTGGCGGCGGCTGGCGTTCACCCCTCCCGGCAGGCAACATGCTGTCATCCGCCTCACCTGTGCCTTCCTGAGGAAGACAGGTCAACTACAGCACCTGTGATAGCATCATGGGACATCACCAGGGCTCATAGTGTTCCCCAAGGGATCCTCGCAGGCCTTAAAACAACAACAAAGTGACGTAAAAGTCCGCGGCGGGGTAGTTGATATTGGTGGCTGCCGGACAGTAAATACTAGAGTAGGATAAACGTCCGGGGGTGGGTAATGACCTCGGACTGTTGCGATTCCTGGACGTTTGCGGTTCCCGGACCAGTGCTCACCCCTATTAGTCCGGGAAAACGAGGTTTGTGTGTAGTTTATTTTGATCTTTTAAATGACCACCTGGAGGACTGTTTTGAACAGACACAAGCACAGATTTTCCAACAGCATGGAGCATCCTGCCACATAGCTTGAGATGTGATACAGTGGCTTGTTGACTGCGAGATTGGGAGAATAGATGACTGGCCTCACCCGATATCTCACCCGTAGAAAATCTCTAGGCCATCATTAAAGGCAAACTCCACTCACGTGCCATTTTCACACTCCCCAATCTTGAATTGGAGCTCTGAAAGTGTTGGGAAGAATTTAAGCCAGAGTTCCTTCAAAATCTTGCTGACAGTGTACCACGTCGCCTTCAAATGGTCATCAAGAGGAAGGGCTACGCAACAAAATACTACCGTAAATGGCGGCGTACAAGTCGACACTTTGAGCCTAAAAAATCTCTCCATAACTAGGGGTCGACTTATACGGCAAGGATAAAATGCGAACCTTTACCACCGAGTGCCAAACAAGTGGATCAGCACTACTAACAATCGCTGTACACCAACTACCATAACTCCAGTCAGACAACTACAATATGCACCACTTCCAGAGCAAAAGCGATAACTGGAGAAGACATTTAGCGGCAGTTCCACCCACAGCTGTTTCCAACAGCTGATGGAAACAGCTGATACACAAAGTAAACACTAGCAAATGCAAATGGCGGAGGACACCGCGGTAAGTGCAGTCCAGTCTTAGGTATTACCGTGTTTTTCTATAATATACAGTATGTAGCGGTACTATCAGGGGACTATGGTTTTTTTCAAGTGAAAACAAGAGACGGACCTATAGTAAAGATTCATATCTTCATATAAGTGGTGTGGTGTTATGTATTTTTGCGACAGGTTACCGTATACCGTTACGTAGCCTATCCACATTCAAGCTTTGGCCTACCAGTAGCCTACCATATTTTTGGAGTCTACTTATACGGCAAGTATAGGCCTAACCCGTAATCTTGAGCTAATTATCTTGGGGTCGACTTGTACGCTTGGTCGACTTATACGCCGCCATTTACCATAACTACAATTTTAAGTGTTGATATTCTACATTTTTTTGTTATAAACTTCAATCATCAATCATTGGGGGCATACGCCGGGGGGCGCGTCGCCTTGTCCACCTTACGACGCCACTCCCGGGGGTCACCACGCGCGAGTCCCCATGCAGGCTCCTTTCCCATACCAAGCATTTCTCGACAAGAAACATCAACTTGCCCCAGCCACGAGCCTTGTAGGTGCCCCCTTGGCCTCCTCCACACTGGATTGTTTCTTACAGATACAACCCGATGGGAAGGATCAATTTCAGGGTAGCTTGCCACATGCCCATATAGCCGAAGTTGGCGCTGACAGACTATGCAGGTAATAGGCCTCGATTCAGTCTCACGGTGCAATCGCTGATTTGACACGTAATCATCCCAGCGATACCCTATGATTCTGCGAAGACACTTATTACCAAAGGTATCGATTCGTCTCTTCAAGTCGCTATTTAGTGTCCATATCTCACAACCATAGAGTAAGACAGGGATCACAAGCGACTTGAAGATCCGGATCTTTGTCCTCCTGCACAGGTACCGACAACACCAAATACTCCTGCTGAGTGAGTCCATAACACTGTGGGCTATGCCAATCCGCCGTAAGACTTCTTGACATGACCTGCCGTCATTATGGACTGTGCTACCAAGGTATGTAAAACTTTCGAAGATCTCAATGTCCTCGCCGCACGCATGAACAGACTGTATTGTTTCATCTAGTAAGCCTCCAAACACCTGGACCTTGAGGCATTTTCTGCGAGGATCCTGATTGCAACCGAAATTTTTTTGGGTTGCTCAAATTTCGATCCCTGTTCAACCATCCAGGGAAGATGATTGGCCCGACCCGCAAACATTTGTTGTTGTTGTTGTGACCGTTTGCAACCGAAAATTTTCCGGTTGCAACCAAAAATCCCCCGCAGAAAACGCCTTTGGTCTTAAGCCGGGAGACCTCAAGTCCCAAAGGCTTTGCCTCCTCGTGCAGTGCCTCAAGAGCCATTACCAGGACCTCCAGGGTTTCAGCAAAGCAAAGATTACTGCATCATTGGCAAAAACAAGATCAGTGATCTTGGTGTTGCCGAGGGGTGCTCCACAATCACTTTGATCTACAACTTTGCCCAATACCCAGTCCATACAAGTGTTGAAAAGTGATGGGGTAAGGATGCACCCTTGCCTCACTCCTGTATTAACAGGAAAGAAGCTGGATACACCTCCCCCACACTTCACAGCACTCTCAGTCCCAGAGTACAGACCATTCATCAAACCAATAGTCCTTGCAGGAATCCTGCGAAGTCGCAGAAGACCCCAGAGTGACTCACGATGCACTAAGTCAAACGCCTTCTTGAGATCAACATAGGCTGCAAGCATCCCCTGTCGAAACTCACGTCGGCGTTCCACCAGGACACAAAGTGCTAAGATACGGTCCGTTGTTGACTTACAAGGCGTAAACCCAGTCTGCTGAGGTCTCTGATGCTTTAGCAGATGACTGCGGATCCGTGTCAGCAATAGATGGGCAAGCACCTTGCCTGGCACGCTGAGGAGTGTACGTAATACCACGGCAATTGTTGCAGTCCTGACGGTCCCTTTTCTCTTTCCAGATAGGGATGACAAGCCCTTTTTCCAGTCAGGAGGAATGGTACCTGATTGCCACAAGGCAGTCAGGACTGCATGGTTATAAACATGGTGCGTCATAAGTGTAAACTTTCCCTTTTCGGAGGCGCACAGTGATTATCCACGCAGACTGTAATTTTAACGATGCCTTTGCTGCATGCCACCAATTTTGTAGCATTCTCTGTGCCGAGCGGTATATACTAGGGAGGTAGAACTCAAAACAAAGGACTAATATTTGTATGTATAATCCAGGCAATGAACACGCACTTACATGAATAACCCTAACCCTATACCTAATGTACACACACTACCATGGACACAGGCCAATTTAGCATCAACTGTCCAAAACTGTTCAGCTTAACGTATCATACACTTGACTACACACCTCTAGTTCGCTACCTACTGAGTGGTTTACATAGAGGCAAGGCCACTGGTGGCCATGTGGAGGAGAGATGGCATCACAAACTTGGACCCTGAAGCAATTACAACATAGATTTACACATCGTTATCTACAGTCCCTTCACTACACAAGTATATTCAATACATGCGAAAATCACAGTGCACACCAGATGCAAGAGAGTCTGGCTATGTTTTGAATGGTTCATATAAGCTGATTAAAGGAGGATCAACTTTTTGTGTTTGTGGGAAATCGTTATGAATACACAAGGGATCCATCTCGTGAGTAAAGGTAAAGATGGGAGCATACGCAATGCTGCGCGTGGCATTCGGTGCTCATCTCCGTGGCATTAGCCCTTAGAGCCTGTGGTGGGTGAAGACCCGTTACCCCGGGACACAGGGCTAGTGTGACACCCGGGTTACCACAGTTACCTTCCCCAGGTTACCCCAGGTACCCATTTATCAACCCCGAAAGGAAGGAAGAACAGCTGGGTAGGCTGGTCACTGACTTGCCCTGGCCCGGGATCGAACCAGGGCCCGCAGATTCGTAGCCAGACACGCTAGCCACTGCACCACGGAGGTGACAATCTCGTGAATAGAGAACTATATATATTTGCTAATAAGCTTGTATTGGTCAGTGGTACAGACAGAGATAATTATTTACATCTTCCGCCATGGAAGATACTCTGGCAACAGGACGGTATGAATTTGTAGGCTTCGCTTCACCACAGGAGAAAGAAGTTATGACATCAACATGAGGCATATTGCCCATGTGGAAAACCTGGCTGATGGTAATGCATTTAATATCAAACTTGTTTTGGAAAATATCAAAGAGTTAGAGAAGGAAATAGTTAATAATAAGAATGAGTTAAGCATTGTCTTGACATTGAACCACGAACAGGCTAAGACCATTAATAAACATAAAATTAATAATGACCAAGCTGCAAAGGAAATAGGACAGCTTAAAGAGGACAAAAGGAAATTACTGGAGAAGGAGAGAGAGAGAGAAAAAAAAGCTAAGGTTAAATGAGGCCAAGGCAATAGTTCTTGAGAGAAAGTTGGATGAAATTGAGGAGCAGCAAAAAGGGGGAAAAAGTTGCATAAGGAGGAAAAGATTGGCTAGAACACAAACATCGGGTGTGTCACACCTGACGCCATCAAACCACGTGATATATTTGCAGGCATAGGTGCGGTGCGCTTGCCCTTTCCAGTACAGGGAGGTCCCGTTATACGAGCATTCGATATACGAGAATCCGATGATACGAGATGTGTAAATTAGGGTCTATTTTCAATATACGAGATCGAAAATCCAATGTTACGACATTCAAACTGGGGTGAGTAAAATTACCAAGTTATTTACTAAAGTAAATTACAAGTTATTTACTAAAATTATAAACATTTACTGACTATATGATTTTACCTAAGGTTGTACGATAATAATCAATCTGAAAATAACGTGCAGACTGGCCAACGACTGCTCCAGACTGGTATTAGCAGAGGTAGGAAGTCTCCAGGCTCGCTTATTATTGTTTGGTATGCTATGAAATATCATTTCTCTAGGTGAATGTAGACATATGATTGCATTTGGATGGATATCATTCATATATGTGAGTAAAGAGATGAAATACAAGCAAGGGACTCATCCACGTTTGGCAGCGCGGCCTTTGGCAGCAGCAGCAGCAGCATGAGCCGGCCTATGAAGCCCGTAAGGTGGATATCAACACCATTAGACCAAGAGAGATAGATGTCTTTGGTAATATTTAGTAGGGGAGCGAGAACCCCTTGAGGAATCCTATGATCCCTGGTGAAATCCTATGGTGCTATCACAGGCGTGGGAGCTGACTGTCTTCAGGAAGGCACAGGTGAGGCGGATGACGGCAGGTTTTTACTCAAAAGTTTTGAGTGGCAGCACCGCTGGAGCCGCCACCTCCTCCGCCACGGTAGGTTTGGGCAGGATTAAACGTCTTATTACTCGTTATTATACAACTTAGTGATTATGGTGAGATGTTATATACACGTGTCATTATCTATATCAATGTAGCACCGTGTTTCACCTTAAATAAGGGTGATTTAAAGATGTTATGATGGAGGTGACTGCTGGCGGGGTAGTGAGTGACGGAGAAATTCTTGCCGCCGGGCCTCCCCATATCACAAATATTCACTATTTCAACCCACATGCACACCTCTTACCACCAAAACACTAGCAACACAGGCTCCTTACTTATATATCTTACTATCTGATACATTAAAACTCCTTAAAACGCGAGCATTCCAAATAAAACGAGAATTAGTTTGAGATGATGGGGACAGAAGGCGGAGAGAGGCAGTCTGGCATGCCATTCTTGCCCGGAAATATGTCTCACTGACTTGTGATTGGTCGAGAAGTTTTAAAAACAGTTTATCATTGGCTGGTGACTGATGATGAGCTTGATGACATCATTTATGTTTTATGTTTAATTAATGTGCAGTTATGTTATTTTGTGTGCTATTTTCTCTTTCAGAATGTTTTTTCTACAGAATAGGTAGTACAGTGTAGGTAATATAGACGCTGTGTGTTTGTTGTGTTTGCTATAGTTTATTTTAGCTTGAAAAACTTGTCTTTTTTTCTTTTCTTTTTTAATTGATGGGGTCCTGGAACCAAACCTATATTTTACCATTAGTTATGTGTTTTGTTATACGAGATTTCGCTTTACGAGTATGCCAGGTGGAACCTAACTGCTCGTATCTTCGGGACCTCCCTGTACTCTCAGTCCTTGTGTTGTTGTGGTCAGGTTAGGTAGTGTCGCTCAGCTCTCTCGAAGGTTGTTTTTCCTTAGGCCTATTTTGGGTGCCACTTACCTGGCATTTAGTTTGACGTACTAATTTAAGCATGGGTGTCACACACCCGACGTTTGTGTTTATGGTATAAAATATGTACGTGACACTCATAAATATTGCTCTCTAGAGTGACTTTTCTAGTGAAATCATTAAAATCTGGAGATGATAAGTGTTACTGCTGACCCTTTTTTTTTTATCTTTTGTTTTATTATTATTATTTGTTACGTCGACATCTCTAGTGCCTTTAGGCTATTATCTTCCTTCCTTTGGTTTTATTTTCTTTCCTTGAGGAATAAGGTGGTTGACCTGCATATTATGGAGGACTGTGATGGTTGGCCCTCGCCCATAATGGTGCAGGCTGGATTTTTATAGTGACATCTGTGATGGTTTGATTTGAGGCTCATGCTGCCCCATGGTGCCCTCCGCTGCACTTGCAGCCGCAGTCGAAAGTGAGGTTAATAGGTAGCATGTGGGTATCTTCGGCCACTCGACGATGGAAGAAACAGTTGCTCCTGCCAAGACTTAAACTCGGGACCTTGTGCTCACCACTACCAGGTTCTAATAATCCGGACACCGCGTTAGGGATGGTCGAAAGAGTTTCCCCCGGCGGGACTCTAACTCGCGACCTCGAGCTCACAACTCCAAGACACTAACCACTCGGCCAGCGCCTCCCCATGGAGTATATTATTCCTCTTGGGGAGGCACTGGCCGAGTGGCTAGCGTCTTGGAGTGGGTGAGCTCAATGTCCCGAGTTCGAATTCTGCCGCGGGCAACTCTTTCAACCTTTAATGCGGTCGACAAGAGCCTGGTAATATATATTTCCAAGCAATACATAGTCCCATTTCTCTTCCACCTCGTGGAAGAGCCTCTAATTGCATTCAGTGAAGAACTTCTGTAATCCCCCAAAGTTGACTTTTCTATAATTGTATCTTCCCTTTCTATATCTCTCATCCTTTGGTTCCACAATGACCTCTGTAATTTCAAACTCTAGTACCACATGGTCACTCTTTTCGAATGGGCACAAGTATTCCAAGTTATCAATAATGCCAGTCTCCTTTGTGAACAGCAGATCCAGTGTTGCGGGTGTGTCCTCTCTACGGAATCTTATCTCTTGGTCAACCCATTGGGTCATCACAATATGCATTACTATGTTAAGTTACTTGTTACCCAATGAGTTATCACTTCCTTCTGCAGAGCAATCCTCCCAGTTTACCTCCTTACAGTTAAAGTCACCCATCAAAATCAAGTCAGCACTTGTCTCCATTAGTTTTCCCAGTTGTCCGGTTGTGTCATTCAACATTTCTTGATATTAATCACCTCCATGATCTAGTTTTTGGTGGAACGTATGCCACGGCAATATCTCTTTTTTTTTTTTTTTTTTTTTTCCTCCTCTACTAGTTTCTGAGTTTATTTGAATGAATTCTGCTGTTCCTTCTCCCATCTCCACTATAGATACTTTTAATTCCTTTTTGACTGCAATCATACCTCCTAATCCTACTTTATTTTCTCGGTCCGTTCTCCACAGGTTATGTTTTCCATCTCCCAATTGTGCTTCCACCTTTTTACTCAATTTTGTCTCCACCAAGCACAACACATCTGGCGCCCCTTCCTCATGAAGCCATTTATCTCTTAACTTGCCGATCTCAACCAATCAACTTTGGCATATACTATTTTTAGACTCTTTTCGCAGTTTACTGATCCATTCCTCTCGCTCCTTCCCTTTGCTTATACTACCATTTCTTGATACTCATGTCCATTTCATTCACCAGTAGAATTTTGCCTTCTCCTCTGTTCTCTGTTCGTTTTTGTCTTTGGCCTCTTTTTACCTGATCTTTGCCCTCTCCTCGTTAGAATCCCTTCTGAATCATACTGCTTTGAACTTTCTTTTCCATCAAGTTTCCATGTCATTTAAACATGTCATAACTTTTTTCTCCCGAGGTGAAGCCTTCAAATTCATACCCTCCTTTCGCCAGAATATCTTCCAGGCGGAAGATGTAAACAATCATCTCGGTCTGTACCACTGACCAATACAAGCTTATTAGCAAATATTTTGTTCGCCATTCAAGAGACGGAACCCCTTGTGTATTCATATACCATTTCCCACAATCACATAAGGTAGATCCTCCTTTCATCAGCTGACATGGACCATTCATAACAGAGATAGTCTCTCCAGCATCTGTTGTGCGCTGCGATTTTCGCATTGTATTGGATATACTTGTGTAGTGAAGGGCCTAGATAGGGATGTGTAAATCTATGTTGTGTTGCTTCAGGGTCCAAGTTTGTGACGCCATCTCCCCCCCAAATGGCCACCAGTGGCCTTGCCTCTTGTAGTCAGGTATATAATAAGTTAAGCTGAACAGTTTTGGACAGTCGAAGTGAACTAGGAGTGTGTAGTCAGGTATATAATACGTTAAGCTGAACAGTTTTGGACAGTCGATGCTAAAGTGGCCTGTGTCTGGGTGTGTGTGTACATTAGGTATAGGGTTAGGGTTATTCATATAAGTGCGTGTTCATTGCCTGGACTATATTTACAAATATTAGTCCCTTGTTTGAGTTCTACCTCGCTAGTATAAACCGCTTGGCACAGAGAATGCTACAGAATTGGTGGCATGCGGAATCGGAATCATTATAATTAGCTAGTTAGCCAGTCGCCCACTGATAAACGACAAGAGGTAAACAACGCACAGCGACAGCGGTGACCCCCAACCGGGCCCAACATGACCGCCTCACTGTTGTCCTGCCGTCACTACCATGATATAACCCATTGTGGGCAGCTCCCCTCTGGGCTGCCCTGCCCATGGAGATTGGGGGGGGTATCCAGAGCACTGCAGAGGCTGGGCCAATCATGGATAGAAAGGAAGAGAAGGAGGCGGTCGTTAGCCGCCCACAGAGAGGTGGGCCACGCACACCACCACACCACAAGTCCCTGACGGAGGCAGATATGGCGACACGGCTGCGGCGCCTGCTGGCCCGATGGATGGGAGGAGGCCAAGAGTGATGAAGAGTGGTGAAATATGTGGATAAATCTATGTATTTTCGTATTTTTTCTTTTTTTTCTTGAGTATTGTTTTTAATATATAATTTTGGTATTGAGATTAGTTATATGTGGTACTGTAGGAAATCTTTGATGTGTCACTTTGGGTAAGATGTCTTGTATAGGACGACATAGTAATGACCTGCTATCACCTACCATTTATCTTAACTCAGGACAGTGCTTAGCCTGAACATGTTTTGTGTTACTACCTGTGGTTGTAAGTAAAGATGCCTGTGTATTATTGATGTGATTTTTTTGCTAGGATGTTAGGATGGATGATAGTGATTAAGAAGATGTATGCATGGTTTTTTTTTGGTTCTGAGAAAGATGGTTTGTCCTTAGTTAGGAGACCTAAATAGCTGTGGATGAGAAGATTAGGACTACGAACGAGGAGGCGGTGACCGAGTGGTTAGCGTCTTGGAGTGGTGAGCTCAATGTCCTGAGTTTGAATCCTGCCGGGGCAACTCTTTTGACCTTCTTTAATGTGGTCGACAAGAGCCTGGTAGGGGAGCAGAAAGTCCCGAGTTCAAGTCCCACCAAGGAGCAACTGTCAAATCCATCATCGAGTGGCTGAAGAAACCCGCATGTAGCTATACCTGTTCTCCGACTGCGAGTGCGACGTAGGAAACACCAGTTGGCAGCTTGAGCCTGACTGAGGATCCGAACATCACAGAAAATGGGATCTTCACCTAAGACCACTGGTGTCACTATAAAAATCCAGCCTGCACCACCAACGGGGGAGAAAGACCGACATCATGACTCTCCTACGCCTACAGGCGCTATAGGCTCCAACGTAAAAAAATATATATTTAACGAAAGACATATCAGGGCACGGTAACCAGGGTTGTCTGTGTGAGACAGAATAGTGTCTAATTGCAAGATGAGACAACAAACTATTTTCATGGTACACAGATGTGGCACACCAGTATGGCTAAGATTTGAGCATTACAAGTGTTTACTTACTGGATTGTGGAGGAGAAACTCGATGTCAGAGCTCTGACATGACTGCAATGAGGTAAATTTAAACAGATACATCTACCTACTTCCACTTGGTAGTGTCTAACTGGAAGATGGAACATCAAACTATTTTCGTGCTGACAGCAATGTCTACTGAGATTATCTGGCCACGAGAGGCCGGGGCTGTGCGTTCAGTAGTGCAAAGCGCACGCATGCACACGGAGGCGTACCGTGATGTCAGCATACTGTATACAGTATACTGTCCAGTGATTGTCCATGTCCTGTGATTCTGAGGATGTGCCAGTTGGGGAGGGTCAATATAATGTATGGAGGCGAAACAGAAATCAGAAAAAGGGAGGTGGTGTAATGGTATTAACAAGGAAGGATGTGGTAGTGGGAAATGTGGTAAAAGGAGAAGGTATGGCAGAGGTGTTGAAGGTAGAGTTGGTGATGAAAAAAGGAAGAATAAGAGACTTAGTACTCATATACATTCCACCTAAGACAGATTCCTGGGGGAGAGAAGAGTATGGAGACATGATAAGAGACACAAGCAAATGTTTAAAGAATACGATGGAAAATTGTGAGAACATAATTTTGATGGGAGATTTTAACTGCAAAGAAGTTTGCTGGGAAGAATAGTATACTGAAGGAGGAGAAAACTCATGGGGTGGTATATTGTTGGATTTGGTAATGCATAACATCATGACTCAGTGGATTAAAGAGAACACAAGATTCAGAGGTTTGCGAAGAACCATTAAGACTAGACCTTACTATGACGAAAGAACTGGAAGTAATTGGGAAAGTAAATATCAGTGCCCACTTGGAAAAAGGACCATGACTATTTAATTTGAAATAAATATAGCAAAAAAGAGGGGGGGAAGAGAAGAACACAAGAAAGGAAGATACAATTATGGAAAAGCAGACTTTTACAGATTAAAAAAATTTTTCGGAGAGGACAGATGGAGTATTCCATGCGCAAGGAGTACCCAGAAAAAATTGGTGATTCCCTCCGAATTACACCGAAAAAAGGAAAAAAGAAAAATTATGTTTCCCAAGGATAGTTATCGAGAAAAGAAAAAAAAGAATGGTTAACAGAAAATGTGAAAATTTGCAAGACTAGAAAGAGAAAAAAAACGGAATAGTTGGAGGAAAGAAGGAGGTATCAACCTATGGGAGAAGTACAAAACACTAGAAATGAATATGTAAGAATCCGAAGAGAAAGAAGAAAAGTAAATATGAGGGGGAATATAAAAGAAAAATGTAAGAACGAACCGAAACTTTTCTATAGATATATTAATGAAAAATGAAAAACAAGGAAGGAATAGATAAGCTGAAGGTAGAAGGCATAGTGGGATGAAGATGCATTACAACAGGCCGAGGTGATGAATAAGTGCTTACAGACTGTATTACAAGAAAAAAGTTAATTTAAAACGAAAAAAAATAATAGCAAAGAAAATATAATGGAAGACATAAAAGTAGACGTAATAGAAGTAAAAAGGCTAATGGAAAGTCAAGATGTGAGAAAAGCCCCGGGTCCAGATGGGGTGTCGAACTGGATAATGAAAGAGTGCAGTAACCAACTAGCAGGAAAGGTTTCATAGTGTAATTGAGAGTTCACTCAAAGAGAGCCAGAGTCCCGCTTTATTGGAAAAGAGCAAATATTGTGCCAATTCACAAAGGAGGAGACAAAAAAGAACCATAAATTACAGGCCAGTATCATTAACAAGTGTAGTGGCAAAAATGTGTGAAAAAATTGTGGGGCAGATGGTTGAAATATTTGGAAGAGACAAACACACTTGCAGGGGGGCCAGTTTGGATTTAGAGGAGGAATGTCATGTACAACGAATTTATTAAGCTTTTACTCGAGAGTGACGATGTGACACAGGAAAGAGGGGGGGTGGGTCGATTGCATATATTTTGGGCCTAAAGAAGGCATTTGACAAGGTACTCATAAGAGAATGCTCTGGAAGCTAGACACGTAGGAGGATTGAAGGGTGGTTTGCTGAAGTGGATGGAAGACTTTTGAGCAACAGGAGAATGAGAACAGTAATAAAAAATCAGAAGTCATAATGTTTCAGTGTGTAAGTGGAGTTCCCCAAGGACAGTATTGGCCCCCGTGATGTTCTTGGTCTATGTAAATGATATGGCAGAAGGAGTAAACAGTTATATGAGTTTATTCGCTGATGATGCTAAATACTAAGAAAAGTAGAAAGTAAAGAGGACTGTGAGGATTTACAAAAGGATCTAGATAAGATTTTCAGATGGAGTCAACTATGGGAAATGGAGTTTAATGCTAAAAAGTGTAAAGTGATGGAAGTGGGCAGTAGCAAAAAGAGACAGAGAGGAAAGTATTCGATGGGAAATAAATGGATAATCAAAACAAAGGTCGAAAAAGATCTGGGAGTATGGATTACGGACAATTTGTCACCTGAGAAGCAATAAACAAGATCACAGGAGATACATATCAGTTTCTGAGGAATATAAGAAGGCATTCAAAATCTGGATGAAGATGATTTTAAGAATTGTAAAACAAACTTTGATTCGACCAAGGTTGGAATATGCGGCAGTGATTTGGTCACCACATTAAACGAAGGATATAAGGAAGATTGAGAGAATACAAAGAGCAGCTACAAAAATGGCTCCAAGCCTGAGAGATTTACCATATGAAGAAAGACTTTCAAGACTAAAACTCCCAACTCTTGAGAAAAGAAGAGAAAGGGGAGATTTTATAGCAATGTATCATACCCATATGATACAATGTATCATATCAGACCCATCAATGGGTCTTGAAAAAATTGACAGAGAAGATCTGTTTGTGTGGGACGATAGAAGTACAAGAGGTCATGAGAAGAAATGGAAAAGGACAACATGCAAAAGGGATATAAAAAAAATACAGCTTCCCGTATAGAAGCATAGAAGCCTGGAACAACCTTGATGCAGAAGTGATTAATGCAAGAAGTATTCAGGACTTCAAAGGCAAGCTGGATAATAGTAGATTTGGAGACGGGACAGTACGAGCATAGCTCTTTTCCTGTATGTTACAACTAGGTAACACCCACCCCACCCACCCACCCACCCACCCACCCACCCACCCACCCACGCCACGAAACGAAACCGCCCCGCAACGCACGCACGAAACGCACGCACCCCGCACGCGCGCGCGCACACACAAACACACACACACACACACACACACACACACACACACACACACACACACACACATTTATTTAGTATGAGTGACACTGAAGTGTAAGACAGATGGTAGAATATTCTGAAGATTCAAGGCCGTGGGCACGAGAGCAAGTCATGTCGCTACGTACATATACGCAACAGCCAGCCTTGGTTTGAAAATGAAGATAGAGAAAGTAAGAGGAAATAGAAAAGGGAATGTTCTCATTGGCCTAAGACACCTTGGTTTTAGTGAGGAAAAGAAGATGAGGTCCAGAGGAGGAGAGGTGATGATGATACACAGATTGGAAGCTAGATTTAAGACCGATAATGTTGCAGAAGTTAATATGAAGAGAGTTTGAGGAAGTATCAAGACATCTGTGGTGGTAACAATGAGAGTGGTCCGACCTGGGGAAATTCATGGTCTCCCCAGATAGGGACTCCAAGGATTATTTATTCATTGTCATATTTTATAATTTTGAGTGAAGAGAGTGTAGGAATGTAAGGTCCATGTAGTGCAGAGTGAGTAGTAAGAGGAGTGGTCTGTAGAGGGCACGCTGCAGCTGTTTTCTTGTGTAACTGAGACACTGAGGGATAGGGTCAGAGATGACAATTGGAGTGTCAAAGATGAATCTGCAGCACCCTCTTTCCTGCCTTCCTCCCCATAAGTACCTCCCCGGAGCATTTCACCATGGTGGTAGTTGACTACCTATACATAACATTTACATACAGTATAGTTCCCAAACTTAAAATCCATCAACGAAATCATGCTTACGCAATTGCAGGATATGCAGTTTATGGAAGTGCCCTGCACTGGGACTGAAAAAATCCATGATACTTAAACAGCATCGTTAAACACTCAGATTCGTTCATGGGGCTATTTTTCAAGTAAGGGAAGCTTGTCTTTCCTAAAAGCTTCAAAGTGAAGGAAGAGTGTTTATCTAGAGCTCCTGGGAGGTGCTCATCAGGGAATGTTCAATTTGATTGGATATATGAAAAGAAAACAGGATAGGATTATTACAAAGAATCTATCAATCAGAATGTAAAGAAGAGTTACTAAGAAGACTTTGAAAGAATGGCAAGGTAGCATTTGGAAAACATTAGATAATATAAAGTATCCACAGAGGAGGAGGACCATAAGAATGTGGTAGATGTATAAAATGATGATGCTTTATAAATTGGGAGCACATAGTTTTAGGGTATTTGAGAGTGTGGCAGTGCTAAGGAGAGTGAGGACTTGAGTCTGTAAATGATAAAGTATATCGAAAGGAGTGAGTGGAGACCTGCCATGATCACCTTGAGAAAGTTTTAAGGAATGTGTAAGAACAAATAAATAGATGGTTTCCACCCTTTATCCTCATACCTTAGCTGCCTTATGCGTAATGCAGAAAATATATACTAATGCATTCTAAATTTCCATGTCTGAAATAAGTTAAAGAGTGTAATAAGAATAATATTAGTCATATATCAGTTGTTTTTCAGATACAATTTTCTCCCTGCAGATCAGATTACCAGGCTTGGCATGGCCCCAATCCTGACAATGCTTCAGGGCACTGCAGAAGTCTGGCTCAAGGCCCTCGGAGCACCCACCTTCGAGGTCCATCTGGTCTATCTCGAGGGCAAGACCCTGCCATGAGAAAAGGACCTCAAGGACTGGCAAAAGGATCTCAATTCACACATGGTATAAAGAAAGAACCATGCCTTTCAACAAAAGTGCTATAAATTATTCTATCCAAAAGTTTTTGGCAACTCAATCTATGGATCTTTCTGAATTCTCTAGATTTCATTTAAGTGCACTGACAAATATATTTTGTGTAGATATTCTGAACATTTGTGAAATAATTAATTTCTCAATTGTTTTCACAGATGTTTTTTACTCAGAAGAATATTCTTAAATTATTTGAACTTTTAAGGGCTCAGTATTATTAATTTTATGTTCTATTTGTTTTAGATTATTAGATTTAGTTAAATATAATTGCTTTAATTATTTAAAGTCTATATACTTGGTCATTGATTTTACATTAGTAGTGATCTACATTACATATTTGCTGTTCACATATAGCTGATTTTCACATAGCATTTAGTTTGAAATATCCTTAAGCTTGCAGTAGGAATCAGTCACCACACATTTAATATATTATCACTCGGAACAGTATTTCTATGTAGGTTGTCAAGTGTCAACTTTGAAAATGGACTAAGTACGTGCAGTACAAAATCATGAGCATTGAGACTGAAGTTCTTGATACGCTACTTACTATATTTTGGAAAATATTGTTCTGGCTAGTACTCCTATGCTCCTCCATATGCAGTATGTGATAATAGGAGACACGGCTACTAGATATAAAAAAAACTTATTCTGAAGTGTGCATATACAGTAAACCCTTGCAAACTCTGACTAACCAGGCCTTCCTTTGTGAACTGACCTAGGCCAGTCTTCTTCTTTTTTATTTATAGATAGCCTGAATAAATTATTGCATTGAATAAATGATTCCATATTAGTGATAAATCAGACATTAGGTATAACATAAGTTGAGTAGTTGTAATCTCACAGTCTGCTTAGAGAGGAAAGTCAGTGATCCTATCTTTTAGATAGGAGACTCGTATTTTTGTTTCTTTTCAAGGCAGTCAGTGCCATTTCTACCTTGGTTTGTCTATCTTGTTTAGGCCCCCAATGAAGGTGATACTCAGTGCTTAGCAAAATGTGGGTTGCTGAGTGTGAAGAACCTGTTATTTGCTCGTCAGCAAATGCTCAGTGCTAGGCAAGCCATGAGCGACAAACTGTCTTGGAAGACGCTACCTTTACTACACGCATCCCTATTCTGCCCTTCTTACTAATGCAATAGTTAACTAGTACTTTCACTATTTCATCCCTTTCACTAGCTAACTCTGGAACTATCTTTCTGATTATATTTTTCCACCTTCCTACAACTTCAATTCTTTCAAAAGAGGAGTGTCAAGACACTACCCTACTAATTTGGCCAATCACAATTGGAATTCTTTTACTGTTTCCTGACTGCCGTTTGGCAATCAGGTACCATTCCTCCTGACTGGAAAAAGGGATTGGTTGTCCCTATCTGGAAAGGGAAAGGGAAAGGGGACCGTCAGGACTGCAACAATTACCGTGGTATTACACTGATCAGCGTGCCAGGCAAGGTGCTTGCCCATCTATTGCTGACACAGATTTACAGTCATCTGCTGAAGCTTCAGAGACATCAGCAGTCGGGGTTCACACCTGGTAAGTCAACAACGGACCATATCCTAGCACTTCGTGTCCTGGTGGAATGCCGACGTCAGTTTCGACAGGGGATGCTTGCAGCATATGTTGATCTCAAAAAGGGGTTTGACTCAGTGCATCATGAGTCACTCTGGGATCTTCTGCAACCTTGCATGATTCCTGCAAAGACTATTAGTCTGATGACTGGCTTGCACTCTAGGACTGAGAGTGCTGTGAAGTGTGGGGGAGGTGTATCCAGCTTTTCTCCTGTGAATACAGGAGTGAGGCAAGGGTGCGTTCTTGCTCCATCACTTTTCAACACTTGTATGGACTAGGTATTGGGCAAGGTTGTAGATCAAAGTGATTGTGGAGCATCCATCGGCAACATCAAGATCACAAATCTTGTTTTTGCCGATGATGCAGTAATCTTTGCTGAGTTGCTGATTGCTGAGTCGGTGATGGCTCTCGAGGTGATGGCTCTCGAGGCGCTGCACGAGGAAGCAAAGCCTTTGGGACTTGAAGTCTCCTGGCTCAAGACCAAGGTCCAGGTGTTTGGAGGCTTACTAGATGAAACAGTACAGTCTGTTCATGCATGCGGCGAGGACATTGAGATCTTGGAAAGTTTTACATACCTTGGTAGCGCAGTCCTTAATGACAGTGGGTCACGTCAAGAAGTCTTACGGTGTGGATTGGCATAGTTCACACATATATATATACTAGCCGCAAGGCCGCCCTCTGGGCGGACTTTTTGGCTAGCTCCTGCGGAGGGCTATTGGTGGGCCTTCGGCCCACCATCTGTGTTTGGTGGGCCACAGGCCCACCAAACACAGACTCTCCAGATAGCCCCTTCTAACTTTCCTGAAATCATGGCTGTAGAAATGTATGTATTAATGCCAACCCATTCACATCACCCCCAACCCATTCACATCACCCCCAACCCATTCACATCACCCCAACCCATTCACATCACCCACCATCACACCCCCATTCACTCACCCATTACCCATCACCCCCACCCATTCACTCACCCATTACCCATCACCCACCACCCATTCACTCACCCATTACCCATCACTACACCACCATTCACTCACCCATCACCCATCACCCCCACCCATTCACTCACCCATTTACCCCCCATCACCCCCACCCATCACACACCTCATACCCATTACCCATCAACACACACCCATTCATCACCCATTACCCATCACCCCCCACCTATTCCCTCACCCATCACCCATCACCCCCACCCATTCACTCGCCCATTACCCATCACCCTCCACCCATTCACTCACCCATTACCCATCAACACACACCCATTCACTCACCCATTACCCATCACCCCCCACCTATTCTCTCACCCATCACCCCCCACCTATTCTCTCACCATCACCCCCACCCCATTCACTCACCCATCACCCCCCCCCATTCACTCACCCATCACCCCACACCCATTACCCATCACCCCACCCATTCACTCACCCATTACCCATCACCCTACATCAAAGTTTCCTCAATTCTCGCACCCACTTTTTTTCTTCACAATTCTCGCTAATAGGCTACTAAAAAAAAGAAAAAAAAGAAAGTGATCAGATCATCTCATAAGTGTGCTTAAAACCTTCCCCTGGTCAAGCCGGTTCCAAAACTGTGCCATATGAGGGGATTCCGCCACGGGGGGCGGAACCTATACCACACACACACACACACACACACACACACACACACACAGACAGACAGACACACACTTTCGCTTATATTATTATATATATATATATATATATATATATATATTATATATATATATATATATATATATATATATATATATATATATATATATATATATATATATATATATATACAGTCAAACCTCGATGTAACGGACTTCGGATATAACGTACTCCATTTGCGTGACTTAGACCGCTTATCGCCGCTCAAATTGTCAGCTCAACATTATTCTATTATTTTCTCATTTTATTTTGGAATGCTTGGGTTTTAAGGAGTTTTGATGTATCACATATTAAGATATAATATTATAAGGAAGGAGCCTGTGTTGCTAGTGATTTAGTGGTAGAAGGTGTGTATTGTTTAAAACAGTGACTATTAGTGTTATGGCGTGGCCGCTGCTACGTCTCCCTGTCACCTCAACACCCTAAATCACCCTTATCTAAGGCGACACGCAGTGCTACACTGACCTAAATAGTGACACGTGTATAGAACTGCACTTCACAACCATATAATATATGTAATAATGAGCATTAGTCATGATAATAAGCAATACCTTTAGAAGCCACGGCTGGATCTGGCTCGTCGTAATTTGTTTACCTTTCACTAGAGCTTGAGCTTGACTAGCTACACGATCTGGTTGTGTTTGTGATTATTTCTCATTTATTTCACGTGTAGGAGCGGACCAAATTCAGCATGTAGTGCCAGTCACTGTTTACCTCCCAACATAGCTACACAGTCTGGTTGTGTTTGTAATTATTTCTCATTTATTTCACAATTTTTCCGTTTTTTTCCATCCTTGGGAAAATACCCTCGCTATAACGGACAATCGGCTTTAACGGACCACTCCTCCCCCTCTTTAGTCCGTTATATCGAGGTTTGACTGTATATATATGTGTGAACTATGCCAATCCACACCGTATATATATATATATATATATTATATATATATATATATATATATATATATATATATATATATATATATATATATATATAATGAAGATAGTACAGTATTTTATGCATGCAGCGAGATATTAATATTGGAAATTATAATACTAGTAGCTCATTATAATATGGTACTCTAGCAATCTAGGGTAGGGATTGCATAGTTCACACTATTTATATGACTGAGCTACATAGTATGTAAACTTATCAATATATATATTGTCGAACTATGAAAAACACGTAAGACTTCTAGAAGCCTCAAACCCGCCTTCAAGACTGAGCTACCAAGTATTAAAACTTCCAAGATCTCAAAGGCTCAGGTTGCATATCACGACTAACGGTTCACTCAATATATGATCATTGTAGATACGCGGATATATATGTGGGTCGTCAGGCCAGACTGTACTATTTAGTGGGAGTCGGTGTGGATTGGCGTGGTTCCACTGTTGATACAGTCAAACCTCGATATAACGGACTAAAGAGGGGGAGGAGTGGTCTGTTAAAGCCGATTGTCCGTTATAGCGAGGGTATTTTCCCAAGGATGGAAAAATTTATGAAAAAATCGGAAAAATTGTGAAATAAATGAGAAATAATCACAAACACAACCAGACTGTGTAGCTATGTTGGGAGGTAAACAGTGACTGGCACTACATGCTGATTTTGGTCCGTTCCCACACGTGAAATAAATGAGAAATAATCACAAACACAACCAGATCGTGTAGCTAGTCAAGCTCAAGCTCTAGTGAAAGGTAAACAAATTAACCGAGCCAGATCAGCCGTGGCTTCCAAAGGTATTGCTTATTATCATGACTAATGCTCATTATTATATATATTATATGGTTGTGAACTGCAGTTCTATACACGTGTCACTATTTAGGTCAGTGTAGCACTGCGTGTCGCCTTAGATAAGGGTGATTTAGGGTGTTGAGGTGACAGGGAGACGTAGCAGCGGCCACGACCCTCACACTAATAGTCACTATTTTAAACAATACACACCTGCTACCACTAAATCACTAGCAACACAGGCTCCTTCCTTATAATATTATATCTTAATATGTGATACATCAAAACTCCTTAAAACCCAAGCATTCCAAAGTAAAATGAGAAAATAATACAGTTATGTTGAGTTGACAATTCAAGCGGCGATAAGCGGTCTTAACATGCAAAAAAAAAAAAAAAAAAAAGTCATGCAAATGGAGTCCGTTATATCCGAAAGTCCCTTACATCGAGGTTTAACTGTATATATATTCTATACACTCGGGGGGGTCTGCACCTCCAAAATTTAACGGAAAAAGTCGGCTCCGTGCTGGGACTCGTCGCCGAAGAGTCCAAGCCTGGCGCTGACCAGTCGGGGCATACTGCGACTGGAGCATGTGCTATTTTAGTGCGGGAAAGATCAATCTATCCACGCTTTCTCCCTATCGACGGAGAGAGAGAGAGAGAAGAAAAAGAACGGAATTTTAAAGATATTTATTGATATATTATTATTATTATCGTCATCATTATCCACTACAAATAGAGCAGTATCTTTAGTACAGTATCTTTAGCGCTATACTACTGCTTCTGCAGTATCTTTAGTGCCTTGGCGATTGTTATCACCATGTCGTAGTTATTGTGTTCAATTAATAACATTAGGAGGCACATAAATATTTGTGGCCTAGTCAAGGTGGGCAAGTATGTGGGCAACAGTGTGACCGACATCGGTGGCGTGGAACTAGTGGACGTGGAATAGATAAAGAGAGAGAGAGAGAGAGGAAAAGCGGAAATTTTTGAGATATGTATTAATATTATTATTATTATTATCATCATCATTATCCACTACAAATAGAGCAGTATCTTTAGTGCAGTATCTTTAAGGCCAGTGGTGGATTTAGGGGGGTGCCGAGTAGGCCATGGCCTAGGCACCCGCAAGGGCCCCGCACCCCAGAGGAAATAATATGTTTGCAATGAAAATCTGCATGCTGGACCTTTCTTATTTGCTATAACACTGTTACATTGCATGTACCATAATATGCCACAAATTAGTACCAACATAATGTAAAATATGGGTGGAAAAAGTTTCAATTAAACTAATATGAAATCTGAACCACATTTGGTAAAATTCTAGAGTCCTTTCCCGCCCTTATTAATGGGTTTATTTTCTCCAGACCTTCACAAATCCCTTCAGATAACTCTAAAACGTAATAATAAAGTGGGGGAGAGTTTAAAAAATTGAAAATAAATTACCAACCTAACCTCAATATAACCTTACCTGACCTGGTAAAATTGTAGTCCTTTCCCGCCTTAGATCTCGTTAGAGGTTATTGGTTAGGTTGTTGTGAGGTTAGGTTAGTAATTTTATTTTGGGGGTCCAGGGTGGGGTAATGTAGGGGGGAGGGGGCGTTGAAGGGGGCATCTCTCCCCACTTTATAATTACGTTTTAGAGTATCTGAAGGGATCTGTGAAGGTCTGGAGAAAAAAACCCACTAATAAGGGAAAGGGCTCTAGAATTTTACCCATTTATCACCTCCCACTCCCCCCCCGCCTAGGCCCGCACACCATAATCCACCCGTTTAAGCTAACTGCTTCCGCAGTATCTTTATAGTGCCTTGGCGATTGTTATCGACACCATGTCGTAGTTATTGTGTTGAATTAATAACATTAGGAGTCACATCAGTACCGACATCGGTGGCGTGAACTTCACTACACAAGCCAAGGTTGAACAGTGGTGTGGGGGATGGGCCACAGCGCTGCCCACCATCTACAATCACTCGGCGTCAGTCACAGCACGGCTGGGAACAGTCGCCGCACGACTCGTGCTGCGACTGTCGGTGACTGTCGTCGCATGACGGCAACCCAATATGGCGGTTAAATTTGTTTTAGTCTGCGACTGTCCGGGACTATCGCCAACAATCGCGAACTAGTCGCCTAACTACGGCAACCCGAGCCAACCACGCCAATTTTGGAGCTTCAGCCCCCCCAAATCGGCTGCAGTCAGCACCGACTGGATGACTCAGTAAGCCGTGACCGGTGGCCGACGCGAGTCATGGAGATGTGAACAGGGCTTTATATGCTGCACTTTTCAACAAATAACAATTCCTTGTGGCAACAGTGGTAGGACTGCCGTCTGTCACTGTTGTCACACTGTCATTTAGCTATTGATTTGTAGTGCCCGTGGCGTGGGAGGTGTGTACTGTGTTGCATTGATTTTCGTATTTATTATTATTTTGATCTATCAATATCTGATAGATCTCCTAAGATGATGAGGAATTGGAACGAATTGAGGATCAAAGCGTATTTCAATAATTTAATTTGTGTTATGCTGAGCCTGACAGTACTTTAGCAAAATTTGAAGGATATATATGTATATGAAAGTGTAAAACAGATATCAACTTTCAGGCTCTTATTTCTTATAACTTACTAAAATTGTGACTTGTCTACCGTAGATACACTATAGTCGCCAGGACAAAGTTTCTTTTCGATTTACAGACGTCTGGTGGTGTTAATACTTACTTTTCTATATCCATGATTTCAGGAAATTTAGAAGGAAATGTTTTTATTTTCAAAAAGCCCTAACTCTCATCCCCCCCCGCCCCCCTCCCCGCCTTTCCTCAAAGTGGGCTGGTTAACACCAAAAGTCCTGGGCCGAAATTAAGTCCCAGTCCGCCCTTGCATTGACCAAATTGTGGTCTTGGTCCCACTTGGCCAGCGGTTTTCTAGGCTATTTGAACCGTTACGTGGTCACTCAAACAGCGTTCGTTGTGTGATATTAGTCTTGCAGGTGGGAAAATATTCATGTACAATATAAAAAATATTTATAAACATGTTTATCCTGTCAGTTAAGTACACTTGTTTATCCTTTAGATGCTTCAGGATAAACGAAAGCTAAGAATCACAGGAACTAGTATATAAAGGTACTGGTTAGTAAGGGTTTACTGCATATATTGTAAATAGATTCTAAGGAATATATATGTGTTATGCTAACTAGGTAGAGTTATGAAATAATGGTAGCGAATAGGAAAGCACATTTGGGAAAGGATCTGATGTGCCAAAACTGAAATATGATCATATCACTCAAAGGATTTTTTGAGATTAGTAGTATACAATACATTGAGATAGTAATATCAGTATTTTTTATAGTGTAATGTCAGAGTAACAATGAACAGTATTCAATATTGTATTTGTATTCAATTCGGCTTTGGCTTGAATTCAATTCAATTTGGAGCACGTTAAACTAATGTTTACAGATACCATATAAAATATCATGTTTTGTTATCTAAGGTGTTAGCCTCTTCAAATGTTTTTATCATTATTGAAGGCTACCTGTACCTGCCTTCAGTATTATGAAGTAATGTGTGGTTAACACAGGACCACTCTGCATCTCTTGCTTATCAGGTTGCTAGCAGTAAGCATGGAAGTACCATTTGCTTTCTTCCGAGGACAGTATTTGCCGAGTTGATTGTGTCACTCTTCACTGAGTTCGCCGAGTTTCAGGTTTGCAAGTAGTTTATACCTGACATTCTTTGAGGCCTGTCACTGTAAAACTGCGCTCTGGTATTAGAAAACATCTTCCATAACTCATATTTAATATAATCTTGTTTCCCACATTATGAATATAGTTTAAGTATAAGTACAAGCCCTGAATGATCCTGATCCATATAGCTGATGCTTTTAAGGGCATAAATCTTTCTAGTTTGTACATGAACCACTGCCTACATTTATTGATGTGGTTCATTTGGCCTCTTGTGTACCAGATGCATGTATGTCTGAAAGAGTAAAGTCTATAAAAGTCTAATGTTGTGTATTAATGAATCTATCTATCTATATATAATGTCCTTTCCTTAGAAGAGCCCCCAAGGGGATGGCCGCGACAGAGAAGTCTTTGTTTATTCCTGCCCTTGCATTCCCTCCTTTCATGGGTACTCCGTAGTGTAGGGGCAGCACGCTCGATTCACAACTGAGAAGTCCCGGGTTCGATCCCCGGGCGAGCGGAAAACAGTTGGGCTGTTCCCGAGCCCCTGTCCACCCAGCAGTGAATGGGTACCGGTGTCGTGTGGGCAAGTGTCTGTTTATGAGGGAATGTCTGTTTACTAACAAAGGCAAAGAAAACGGGAGTTGAGGGGAATAACTATTAATTTGACAGGATTTTCTTGAAAATAACCTCATTGTGATTCCCCACACAAGTTACTATTATTAAAGTAAACCTAAACCTAACCTAACTTAACTAACCTAACTTAACGTTTTTCTAACCTTACCTAACCTAGCGGTCTGCCGAAAAGGGAGAGCGCGTGGAGAATATGCCGCCTGGACATGCCTTTGTTGATCAAGTCAAAATTAGTAATTACTCCCCTCAACTCCCGTTTTCTTTGCCTTTGTTTAGTAAACAGACATTCCCTCATAAACAGACACTTGCCCACACGACACCGGGTGTTAGCCGGGGGTTTATAACCCGCCTCCCGGGGTGCTGGCTTCGGCCAACACTATAAGCACTAGCAGACAGCTCTCTAGGGGTAGTCTGAGAGAGAGCTGTCTGGTTACAGTGGAGATCCATCTCAGCTGCGTCGATAACTGACAAAATTCTTTAAAAACAAAAACAAAACAAAAAACATGCCCTAACCATCTCATTTTTCTCTTGCCCCTTTCTCTTACATACTCTAGCTTTCTTTCCTCCCATTTTACTGGGTATCGTCCTCCAGTAGGGCGGCTGCCATCACGTCTACTACACTCCTACTAGTGCAGCAGATAGGTGAAAAGATTGTGGGTTTGATGATAAAAGCATATAATTTGGCTCACATTTAATACATACTACTAGGAAGATTTTTGGATATAGGGACATTGCACATTCCTCCTGGGGCCAAAATGGCGGCCATTGTAGAAAATGGCCATGATCGGGTATTACACAACACATAATTTGTAGGAGCTGTGCACGTTTATGAACTGGACATGCATGCAAGTGATGCAATATTACTTGAAATATAATTGGGATGCCAATTCAAGGTCATACACCTTACATAATCGATTCATGGGGCCTATTCACTGATCTATATTACATGGATCGCGGATCTGGGCTAGCTGTGGCCGAGATACTGAAGTCAGCCACCAGCCGCCATCTTGCCAATACCAAAACAAATACATGGGCCGGCCCAGGCAGTGGCTGGGTGTTGGCTGCTGGCATGTGATAGCCTATATTACCACCTACTACTACTATTAACACCTACTACTACTACTACTATTACCACCTACTACTAATATTACCACCTACAACTACTATTAACACCTACTACTACTACTAAACTTCCAACCTAGTACATCGTTGAACCTTCCACGTCATTTATTTACGGTGATACACAGACAACAGGTGTGTTGCGAGGCCGTACAGGTGTGTAGTGACAGGTGTCTTGCGAGGCCGTACAGGTGTGTAGTGACAGGTGTGTTGCGAGGCCGTACAGGTGTGTAGTGACAGGTGTCTTGCGAGGCCGTACAGGTGTTGCGGTGTGGTGTATATGGTAAAGCGAGAGAGGCTAAGAGTGCGTGTTAGCCCCCGAGTGTGTGTGTGTGTCTGACCTAAAGAGCGAACGCGCAGTTCTCGTCCACTATAACGGCATCAGCCCAGTACCGCCGCGGCCACGGGTACGGCGCGGGCCACAGTGGTCCATAGAAGCTACTCTCGGGGATTACAGGAAGTTTAAATGAATAAAAAAACTTTGGTCCTAATCAAAAAACTATCTTAATAGGTATATTAATTGAAGTAATTAGTTCGTAACTGATTTTGAGTATTTTCGTACATACCTGGGTCTTTAGTATTCTAGTATCAATTCACTCTGAGCTGAGTGTACGTAAACTATGGTTATATAGTACGAAACAACTTTTGTATAATGGACGAAGAGTTTCGCGGTCGTTTTCAGAGAAAACCAACTATTTGTTCTTGGCCTACAATAGTGCTTGTTGCATGGAGATAGTTTTATTTTGCGCAAACTCCCCCCAAAAAAAAATAATAATAATATGAAACCTAACCAACCTTATAGTTTTAATGAAACTAACTAACCTTATAGGTTTTAATGAAACCTAACCTAACCTTATAGGTTTTAATGAAACCTAACCTAACCTTATGGATTTTAATGAAGCCTAACCTAGCTAACCTTAAAGGTTTTAATGAAACCTAACCTAACCTTATAGGTTGTAATGAAACCTAACCTAACTTTAACCACAAAGTATACTTTTTTTTTTTTTTTTTCTTCGCAAAATAAAGCTATCTCCATTAGAACAAGCACCGCTTATTAGGAAGCGCTATGATCATTTGTATCATAACCGCACTCAAGTCTGTATGCATTTTGCTCATCAAAACACAGATCACCGTGTAATAGTTTCGTTGAGCAGCTCAGTGAAATCTGCTCAGTGAGCAGAAAAGTGCCCGTGTAATACCGGCTTTAGTGTCACCTCTGCTTCCGTTCCCCACTAATTGTTAACAAGCATAAAAATATATACTTATATCTATATCTACCTATATAAAAAAAGTATACCATATCCACCTATATATTTTTTTAACTAGTAGGTGGATGACTGGAGTGGGTAGATGGATTAAATGTGGATGGGCTGGGTGGGGAGTGGGTGTGTGTGTGTGTGTGTGGGTGTGGGTGTGGGTGTGGGTGTCTGGTGTGTGTGGGTGGGTGTGGGTAGGTGTGTCGTGGGTGGTGAGTGTGTGAGTGTGTGGTGGGTGTGTGTGTGGGTGGGTGTGTGGTGGGTGTGTGTGTGGTGGGTGCGTGTGTGTGTGTGTGGTGTTACTCACATGTGGAAAGATTTGCCACTTCCAGGTCCTGGTCTGTTTGTACAGGACATAGCAGCACAGCTTGGCATGACGAGGCGATAAGCACAACCAGACAGCAACGCAAGCCGCAGAAACAATAGTACAGTCACGCCACATACTTCGCGAACAGTTGGGGCGAGGCAAGCCCATCAATTTCTCAAATCTTTTCCTTGTCTACAAATGTTCGCTCAGTCTCCTCTTGGAGACCCGCTCCACCCCCCCTAAGTAGCCACACCTGTTTCAAACCTGCCGACTTTATAGCTCCCCTGATGAGTAATTATAGTTTTAAATCCCGCACCAACAGCTAATGACAATTTAACAGCTCCCTCCCTCCCTCTTTCCCTCCCTTCCTCCTTCCATTGAGCCCTTCAACTAAGTCCTTCCTCCATCAGACAGGATGAAGTAACTTTTAAAATATTTACATTCTTTGTTTTTGGAAAAAATAATGGCTATAGCAAAATATATTCGTAACACTGAGAGCAAGGTGTTGTGACCATCCCGGTGTGTATTCCATTATATATGTATATGTGTGTGTGTGTGTGTGTGTGTGTGTGTGTGTGTGTGTAGATGTGTGAATGATGTAGCCAAATATTGTTTGGCAATATCTATAATTAAGTATTTTTAATTTTACATTATGTATGTATATTCCTCATTGTGTGATAGTGTCAGAGAGAGAGAGAGAGAGAGAGAGAGAGAGAGAGAGAGAGAGAGAGAGAGAGAGAGGAGAGAGGAGGAAGGAAGAAAGGAAGAAGAAAGGAAGTGAAGGAAGGAAGAAAGGGAGGAAAGAAGAAAGAAGGGAGGGAAGGAAGGAAGGAAGAAGGAAGGAAAAAGGAAGGAAGAAATAAGGAGAGGAAGGGAAGGAAGGAAGGAAGGGAAGAGAGGGAAGGAAGGAAGAAGAAGGAATGAAGGGAGAGGAGAGAGAGAGAGAGAGAGAGAGAGGAAGGAAGGAAGGGAGGGATGGAAGGAAGAAAGGAAGAAGAAAAAGAAGGAAGGAAGGAAATAAGGGAGGAAGGAAGGAAAGAAGGAAGGAAGGAAGAGAGGGGTGGAACGAAGGAAGGATAGAAGGAAGAAAGGAAGGATGGAAGGAAGAAAGGAAGGAAGGAAGGAAGGAAGGGAAGAAGAAGGAATGGAGAGAGAAAGAGAAAGAGAAAGAGAGAGAGAGAGAGAGAGAGAGATGGCGAGGGAGGGAGAGATGGCCCCCTCGTGGGTTTAACACTATCCCAGGGGAAGGGGGAGGAATGCATGGTCCAGGCTTTGATTGGGAAGGAAGGGGGTGGGGGAGTCAAGAGAATATGAACGATAATTTATTGGAAAATACGAAAAGGAAATGGAAGGAGAGGATCCGAGGCCTGTGTGTTCGCGATTTAGGTGGAGTGACTGTACAGGAGCATTAGCTAAAAGGTGGAAATAAATAGTAGAAAGCTGATTTTTTCAGGAGAGCTCCAAAATATTGTATATATCGCCCTTATGCAAAGTTCTGCAAATTCAACCTCGTGGCATTTTCATAATTCAAAATGGCCGCCATCACAATTAACGATAAAATGAAAAGTACTATGATCATCCATCCGAGTTCGTAGTAATAAGATTTTTGTGTGTACATCTATGTTTTAGAGTGTGCTGAATACAATGGAGCCATAAAAAATATTTTGAGTTGACATAATTAGCATAAATTCAATAAGGTGAAGAAAAAAAAAAAAAGAAAAAAAAATATTTTAATAATACCACAACTATGATAAGTATGTTACATTTGTAACAGCCAAACTATGTTATATTGTACAAAACACCAATTAGAAACCACAAATAACCCAACCATATGTTGAAGGAATGTCTAATCAGTGGTATCCCCTTCGCCTTGCACATCAAGAACATGCGAATTTTTACAATTGTACCCACTGCAACCAGTGCACATTATGGTACACTCCATCCGTGCCTTGTAACAACGACATGACTTTCCACACCCTACCTTGCAGCCGCAAGATACCATTTTCAGTACCTTCTCGGGAGCAACAGGCCTATCGGTATAGATTGGAACAAATATCCCCTCTCTGTACTCCCACCCCCACTCATTTGGTGGTAGCTCATTTCCCTGCCATTGCTGAACAGCATGGTATGTTCTATAGCTATGGAACTTGGCAGCTGCTGAAGTTGGAGGGAGGGATTCCAACTTGAAACCAGATGAGGATAAGGACGCTCTACATGTAGATCGGAAGTACATAACATAGCGATGCTTGTCCAGTGAATTTGACCGGACAGCTCCATACAGCTTTAGTAGAAACAACTCTCCTATGCGTGCTATCTCATCCTGACTGCTGTCAGACTGAGAGAAAACACTCAAGCAGTCCCAATTGTCATCACTCGAACAGCTGAAGGGCCCTTTTTTTCCCTTGATTGTATATGGAAGACACAGTATCACATCCAGTGATTGCATGTACAAACATCAGGTGTTGTTTGATGCTAGAACAAGCTTCCTGGATTTCACGTATACAGTACACATGCAAAGGGTTCCGTCCACAGAGCATATGAAGATTCATGTTTGGGGTGGCTTGTGCGACCATCATCACCAGCAAGT
Source organism: Chionoecetes opilio (assembly GCA_016584305.1). Taxonomy (NCBI): domain Eukaryota; kingdom Metazoa; phylum Arthropoda; class Malacostraca; order Decapoda; family Majidae; genus Chionoecetes; species Chionoecetes opilio. The sequence continues at coordinate 97,739 of JACEEZ010004485.1, read as the reverse complement.
CAGTATCAGTTCCCACGACAACGACAGGCAAATTTTGAGTTGGGACACCATCTATGGCAGTTGATGTAATCATGGCACTTGATACAATCAGCCAGTCAGCATCTGCAACACTCTGTTTGACAATTATACCCACAGCCTCATATTTCGCCTTTAATTTTTGGATGAATCGGTCCTTATTCCTGCCATTACCCAAGAATGCCTTTTTTGATGTTGTGGTTTTCATTTCCAACTCAAAGACAATGTCAGGAGAAGTGTTCTGTTTGGCTCTTCGCTGCTGTTCCGCAGTTTTAGTTGAGGAAGCACTGCCATATCCTTCAAACACTACTATACTACCTGGCCCATAGTGAACAAGAACATGGGATACATACTGGTCACACACCTGGTTGTATGTGGGATCAGCAGGCCATGGCAAGCTTTGAAGAAGATGTCCTCCATCAAGGACGAAACGTGCATTATCTGGAAGTTCTAGATGGACATTCACTTTCGACTTGAGAACACTAGCAAGGACACTCTTAGTGTTCTTCCTCATGATACCTTTATCGAATAGGGAGGGTGGCTGTTTGGCAAACTCGTGAAGCAGATATTCCTCCATCTCAGAACTCTCCCGGATCACACATGTTACCCTCATGAACAATACTGTTCTATTCACCTCCACCTCAACACCTCGCACAGTGACCTGATTTTTGTCACCACTGATGCTGGTCACACGGTCTTTTCGTTTTAATTTTACGTCAGCATAGGTTTCGCCAGTCATTACAGAAGCAGCCTTGACACCAATATCAAATGCTTGATCTGCATTTACACACTTGCCAGCAACACCGCTTGCTACACAGACCAGAGCATCATGGTCTCCATATGAAAATGGAGAGTGTACTTTGAGCCAGTTGAGGAAGGTCTCATAGTCTTTAGCATCTCTGGCTGTACTGCTAGCACGCAGATCTACGTGCTGGTCAGATGTGTGACTGTGGACTGCAGTGAAACATTCCAGGGCATCGCATATTGGGATGCATCTGGGCATAGCATGCACCCATTTATTGAGTGTGCTGTCTGTAATTCCTTGACCACGAGCCATACCTCCGGAAGTCTTCAGCAACCGCATCAATTCTTGTTCAATAGTCTGGTCGCTGAAGTTTCCACTCCAGAATTTGTCTGTTCTTCGGATGGTGAAATACCCATGCTCGGTGAAGTCACAGTACTGGTCTGGAGACATGATATCACTTAGACCTTTCATCTGGTCAAGGTAGAGGCGAGCAGACTTTGCATATGCAAGGTGGCCAGCAGCATGGAACATGGGGATCATTTCACTGACGGTATGGAGATGTAAATCCCAATCTCCTGTGCATTCTGCTCGGATGAAACATCTAATAAGGGACACTTGTTTCAAATATTTAACCCAAAGCTTTCCAGTTCGACTTTGGGCGGCAGATTCTTTCATCAGATCATCCATGATCTGTGTGAGCTGTTGGACACATATATCATTTTCCACAGAAGCAGTGGCGCATTCTCCACTCAGCAGATCTGTGTGTACTTGGATATGAGTGAGATTAACATTACTGAGACATCCAGGTGTCTCCAGTAAGTTGGACATGATGGCTACCGACGACAGAAGATGAGCGCGAAGTGCGCGAGCATATGTATGCTCGGTCATCATATGGATTACAGTATTTGGAGCATAAACAGTCTTCCATAGATCTTCCAAACCACTACCACCCATCACATATCCAACTGATCCCATGTATGACATGAGTAGGTGAAAACCTCCAAGTCTAATGACAATGTTGTTTAGGTGTGCATGGGATGATTTAACAATTTCAGTTGCTTTTATATAGAGGGGTTGATCAAACGTAACAGGACAAACACCAAGCCCATGCTCTTCAGTTAGTTTCTGTGCAAAACACAAAGCAGAGTATATGGTGTCAGGCTGAGAGGGGTCCTGGTTAACGAATGGCAGAATATGAATCTTACTTCTCTCATGATTATCTCCCCTCACAGCACATTGCATAAAACCGCTCCATGATGGACAGTCTGACACATAGATACCTAGAGAGAAACTTGCTATCCAGACACTATCCAAGCATTCGGACAATTTCAATAGGGGTGGGGGATCCTTTGGAGGTTCAAGGGGCCCGACAATGATCGACTTGAATCCAAGTGTGCTAGGTTTCTTGTACACTTTGATTGGGACTTTGCCAAATTACCTGTTGTGAACACAGTCTCTCTTAGTAGAACGGGGAATGACAGACTGGATTGTCTGCTCACCTAGAGGGGTAACACATGCAATACCACCCATAACATGCCAGGTACCAAGACCTGTGAGGGTTCTAACATTGATGTCAGCATTATCAAATATAAAATTAACAAAATCACCTACGAGATCATACAATTGTTCATCTGTAAGCAGTGCATCATATAGACGTTGAACCTCCCTATAATCATCAGCAAATGACATACTACTCAATATATCTACTAGTTCTCGAGACTCATACTTGCGATTGATATAAACAGATATTGCTAGCAATATTGGAGACACAAATGATCGAGGTCGACACGCAGACATTATGCCATGTGCAAGTGCTGTACGGCGGCGTTCACAGCCGACACTCTTGTCAGATTTTGATTTGATTATACCACTCAGTAGTCGTTTCAAAGAGTCAGGCACCATTTTATCACTGTCTTGCAATTGTGTCATTGTCGGGTATTCAGAGTTAACATATGCTACAGACTTTACATTATCTTGTATGATTGCAGCTGCCATATCTATGATTTAATCTTTTGTCATGTTACTGGACTCATAATTACTTCTAAGGATGTGGTTACTTTCATCTAAGAAAGTATATATGGTCGGTTTTCCAATATCACAAGTCCGAACAATGTCCTGCCCGAAACATTCCTCCAATTTCTGTCCTAGCCTTTTGGGGTTGTAGCCCTCTTCTCCATCTAAATAGTCGTCCATCAAAGTCATAAGTTCTGCAAGTGAACATTGACATTCATCATTGTCGTGTATAAATTGACACAACTTCTGGAATGCCGCGTGTTTTGTGGCATTGACAGGTCGGCCCCGTTGATATCCATCACGGGTATTCTCGCTTGGAAATTGTTTGCCAGCATAGAAGATAACCTGACAGTCATGGTGGTACTTGACTTCAGCAGCAATAAAATCTAACTCATTGGATACACGAAGTCTAACAGCATCTCCCCACTCATCATGGCGATCGCCAGCTTTCCCAATTACGCTTTGAAGGGTGGATTTTGTCATAGCATCATGTGCCCATACCCGACGGTTGCGGGGTATCTTTGTTTCTACATTGTAGTCTATTACAGTCTTTGCACAATAGAGACAATCTTCTTTTATATTGAAAACTCGAGTTCTTGAACGTAATTTTGAAGATGATGTGCCCCAATCAGAGTCCAATGGCTCTTCTTCCCTTTTCCTTTTGTAAGAAGTAATACTGCATGGTCGAATGTATTCGCGACGACATTTACCATGGACTGGGACTGGCAATTGTGACCTCTTCCTCTCAAATACAGACTGCAAACCATCTTCTCTTTCAATGCTGGCTCGTAGGAGTCCCTCAAGGCCCTTATCATGGACCTCTGCACGATCTGATGTGATCTGCTTACCGCATGTGGGAATACTGCAAACTCGGCCATCATGACAGCACCTGAAAAACGAGAAATATTATTATAATTATTATTATTATTATTATAATATACTATTAATTATAATTTATGCTAATTATCACTCACTATTATTATAATATACTAGTAATTACACTTTATGCTAATTATTTTAACTCAAAATGAACATGGCATGGGTCCACTGTAATAAGTTGCCAGTTATGCCGATTTTGGTATTTTAACCATTTATCGCAAATTGTTATAGCGGCCATCTTCAATTCTGAAAATGCCACCAGGTTGAATTTGCAGAACTTTGCACAGTAGACATGCTTATGGTTTTCTGGAGCTCCCCTGAAAAAATCAGCTTTCTACTATTTTTTTCTAGGTTTTCGTAAAATTTTTACTAATGCTCCTGTACTACAAGGCTTTGTTTTGGTATTGGCAAGATGGTGGACAGTTGGAACCAGTGCTGAGCCAGGCTTCCGCGATCCATGTTATATAGATCAGTGGGCCTATTACATCACAAATATGCCATTTTTTTTTTTAATGCATTTTTTCCTTTTTTTGAAGTCTGAATATGAGCATTTTAACATTAAACTCCACTGCCACTGTGGAAGTGCGTTTACCCTTATATATTATCTTACATTGATATTTCAGCCTTACATTGTCAGTGGGTACATGTCTACATCATATTAAAATATAACAATCCGCCATGCGGACAAAGGCGATATAGGTGAGCAACCCATCAAACGTACATTAATGCCAACCACCCGTGTACACATGTACGTGATGTAGTTGGATCTTATAAACTAACAAAATATTCTCCTTGGTAGTAATCATGGTAGTAGATGGGGCCTGCAATCCCCAGGTGACCTATACAAAGGGGTTGTGGTTGTGTTCTCTAAGCCGTCCATGACACTGCAAGTTCTACTCCTGAGCACACTGTCCGCCGCAGTGGCATAGTGCCGTGCACTGGAGTACAGCCTTCAAACACTTGCATTGTCCTCTGCATCCCCTCTTGCAGCCACATCTGAGAAGTTGCCGGCATACTTGCGTTGCCTCCGGGAGGGTTGTCCAGCAGACGTCCCAGAAGTTTGGCCAAATTAGGGGATGGGAGCTCTGCTACAGCAACCATCATCTGGCCCCAACAGTAGCCAGCTTGGTAGGCAGTTCTCCTGATGTGCTGTCTGAGGGCTTCTCGAATTGGCGGGAGAGCATCTATTGCTCGACGCTTCTGGGTGAAGAGCTGCTTACGTGCATCGTTGACATGCTCGTGGCTGCTAGTGCGATCATACAGGAGAACAACGAAATGCTCCAAGGTGTCCAGGCTGTCATCTACGATTGAGGGGTTTGGTGTAGCGCCCAAGGCACAGAAGGTCGCAGTGACCTCATCACAGGCCTTCCACGTCTCCCATGCAGTCTTTTTGTTCCTGCCTCCAAAGATTGACACGGTATCACACCCAGTGAAGGCATGACATGAGGGTAATCCTCGACACTTGTCAGGCCCCAATGCCTGGGCAATCTCGTGAGCTGCTAAGAGCCTAAATCTCTTCCCGGTACCGAAGGCAACCCACAGCTCATCTATGTTGAGGCGTTCGGCTGCTGCCACCGCAAGGATTAGAACTAATCCCTGGTTTGACTGTGCTTGGTAGATTGTACGGAACCGGTGCTCTTGCGACGGTGTGCACAGCTGTTGAACATCAGGAGCTGGGAGATTATAAGTGTATGAGCTGGTATAGATGAGTGGCTTGACTATTCTTGGATATTGGGGCCATTCAAGATCATTGAAACCAGTGCGATGAGTGAATTTGGCACCGACTCTTCCTGGCAGTGGGTGTCAAATGAACCACTGAAGGCAGTCGTCATCTTCAGCATGTCTCTTCGGATTATGTTGGCAGCTCTAGCCAGATGAATGCCATCACTGTCGGCATCCTGCTCACATGCCTTGCGCAGGGCTGATCCAACATCCTGGTTGAAAGCAAGTAGAATGTCTCGGCCTCGCTTGTGCTCCTCTAAGTCAGGAAAATACCTCAAAATTCAATTTTTTAGTTCGGTTGAGTGAACACCACGCCCAGTCAGGACTGTTCCAAGCTGCTCCAGCCTGGTGTTGTACAGGGTTGCCAGGTCTATCAGCTTGAACACTGGTGCCACAGCAGAGTCCATACGGGCTTCCTCAATGTAGGACACCAGTTCAGCAAGGGCTATGCCGTGATTTACGACGTCATTGTTCATCTCATCCTCATTCATCTTCGTGCCTCTGGCTTTGTTGTACAGGGAGGCTAGACACTTCACAAGTTCACATGGTACTTGGCCTCTTGTGCTATAAGATCTCCTCTACTTAGTTTAGCCAACAGTGGTTTGTCCTCTAGTTTCAGGGCACATTTCCTGACACGGGCATCAAGATCAAAGGTGGAAGCTTCATGCAGTCTCCTTACCCGCCTGTCCATCACAAAAGAAACACTTGTAAACTGAAGATTGTGGTTGGTCTACACTCTGACGGGTGTACTTCCTTGGGACATCTGCACTGTGCTCATAGGAGGTTTTCCTCTTCTCGGCTCGAAACAGTTTGGTTTTGTTGTATTCGAGTCTACACGAAGCATGCCACCTGGCTCTGTGGTGCTTGAATGTTGCTTGAATGCCCTCACCATCATCCAGTTTGGAGAGATCTATAGTCTTTGGCAGACATCCGATCTTGCTGAAGGCGAGGAGATTGTCTGCAAGAGTCTGGTACCCAGAACTACCGGTGCTACGCTTTGATTCAGCTGGACAGCATAGCTTCTCAGAGGTGTCTTTCTGACATAGCACACACTGGTCCCAATGTGTCAGACATGGAAGATGTATACCAGATGAGCCTGGCTGTTGGGGGTCCAACACCATAAAACGTTTGGCCATTGTCAGTCAGTCAGAATACATTTAGGGTACAGCTAGCCACCAAATGCAACCACCACCGTGACCTGAAAGAAGAAATAACATAATTAAGATATGCACAATGTCTCAGCTCTAGTACATATGTAACAAGACAGATCTGTCAGATATGATAAGCATGACAAGGAAGAAAAACGTTATTTGCGTCCCTGTTAGGCCATCATACATAATTGTGTTCAAGTCCATGTGGGGCCTAAGCATAACATGTCAATAACAACTGAAACATAGATCCACTAGAATGTGTTTTGCACCAACCATACTTGATATAGTTCAACTTAGGGCAAAAATAGTAAATTGTGGCCGACATTTTGTAAAAAAGCCGCCAAAGCTACCATGGGACAAATATGCGATGTCCCTATATCCAAAAATATTCCTAAGGGTATGTCCTAACTGTGTGCCAAATGCCATGCTTTTATCATCAAACCCACAATTCGGTCGAAATATATCCCATATCTGCTCCACTATACAGTCGGCGCAGAAAAACTTAGCACACCAAAAAACTTGGGGCGGGAATAACGTCCTTAGCTGTTTTGACAATTTCGGTGGGAGCGATTGAATTTTTGTACATTTTTTGTATATCTGGCAGTGTATTAGAGTTTCTGCTGTAGATTCCTCGCTCCTGCCCGCTCTGCATCTTCCAAGTCATCATAGGAAGAGGTTGTTGTGTTTGGTTCTCCAACCTTCCTACACCCCCATTCGCCCCTCCATCTTCTACCGCCTTCTCCAGGTCTACTAAAGCATTATGCCGGGCAAATCTCCATCAATTGTGAAGAAGATACATATAGTAACCTTCTATCGAAGTGGGAAAATAATTGGCCAGATAGCAAGGGAGATGTGTGTTTCCAAACATACCGTCTCGGTGTGGTGCAGGCGGGCGCAAGATGGTGAGTTAAGGACTGTTTTGGTGTGGAAGAAAGGGTCAGGGCGGCCAAAAAAAACTTCAAAGAAGACTGATCAACTGCGCAAAATTATTATTGACATCAACAAACCTTATGAGCAGTTGATCAGTCTTCTTTGAAGTTTTTCTTGGCCTCCCTGACCCTTTCTTCCACGCCAAAACAGTCTCTAACTCGCCATCTTGCGCCCGCCTGCACCACATCGAGACGGTATGTTTGGAAACACACATCTCCCTCGGTATCTGGCCAATTGTTTTCCCACTTCGATACAAGGTTACTATATGTGTCTTCTTCACAATTGATAGAGATTTGCCCGGCATAATGCATTAGTAGACCTGGAGAAGGCGGTAGAATATGGAGGGGCAAATGGGGGTGTAGGAAGGTTGGAGAACCAAACACAACAACCTCTTCCTATGATGACTTGGAAGATACATCAGAACATAAAAACATAAGAACATAAGAAAATAAGGAAGCTACAAGAGGCCGCGAGGCCTACACGTGGTAGTTCCTGTCACCTAACACTACCTACATCCACCTTTCATCCCCATCCATGAACCTATCCAGCTCCTCTTTAAGGCTCCCTAATGACTCTGCACTAACTACCTGTCTACTGAGACCATTCCATTCATTCACCACCCTATTTGTGAACCAGTTTTTCCCTATTTCCTTTCTAAATCTACGCTTTTCCAGCTTGAATCAGTTACTTCTTGTTCTACCCTGGTTAAAAGCCGTAAGAACTTTTCCTACATCTCCTTTATTAAATCTAAAAAATTACAGAGCCGGCAGGAGCGAGGAATCTACAGCAGAAACCCTAATACACTGCCAGATATAAAAAAAACATAAAAAAATTCAATCGCTCCCACCGAAATTGTCAAAACAGCTAAGGACGTTATTTCCGCCCGAAGTTTTTTGGCGTCCTAAGTTTTTTGGCGCCGACTGTACATACTCTCTTAGTCATCTCACTTTCAGCCATCCTTTCACTATGAAAAAAACTACTCAGTGCTGCACTTTACCTCTCAACCACTCCAGATTTCATATTGTGTATATGCAGTGAAACTCCTGTTAACCTCACACATGGGGAACTGTGTTTCGGATAGCTGGATTTTCCGGTTGGTTGCGTGGTACTCTTAAGCGGCTATCACACGAGGTGTTTCGTTGAACTTACCATTTCGTTGGATTGTTTGGTCGAACTTTGAGGGTCATTTCACCGAACTTGTTCGATGAAATGGTTTTGTGAAATTATACAAAATGTTGCACATTTCATCGAACATACCCTGGGTCAAAATAAGTCTATACTTTATCTAAGGTGTAAATAATGTTAGCAATTATTAAGCACTGAAATGAACACTATATCATATAATACGTTACAGAAAAATTAATATAGATCAGTCTATATTATATTTGTGATAGATTTTCAGAAATATGAAGCTGATTTGATGTGTTTGTAGCGGTTCTGATGAAAACATTTAGTGAAGCGATTCAGTTTACTGGACACAGTAACACAGCTCAACAATAAGTACAAGAGAGGTGGTGTGGACGTGTTGGCTGTGAGGTGAATACTCCTTCCATCAGCAGGCGTTCCCCAGGACCTCTCTTCCCTGGTCGGCGTTGATTGGTCAGCCTTGATCACGCCAGGCTAATGAGTGTGCTCGAGCTCGGTGAACGATAGTCCGAGGCCTCGGTGGTGAGAGAGCTCGAGCTGGATGAGCGATGGTTCGAAACCTCAGCGGTGCGAGCCGTCACATAACCCCCCCCCCCCCCCCCCCCCCAGAACCGGAGTACTGGAGGCAGTTCGGCTGTTGAGAGAGGCGCCCTGATCTTGTGCTTCGGGTTACAGTTGGTCGATTTGAGGGCGGGGTCTGTCGTGATGGTGGACGTCCTCTGCATCGAGGTTGAGCTACCATCACCGGCTTGTCGACATCCAGGTGTGCTGGCTTGAGACGATCCACTGAGACAGTCTCATGTCGGCCGCCGTAGTCAATGATGAAAGCCTTAGGGTCGTTGTGCAGGACTCGAAAATGTCCCTCATAAGGCTTCTGAAGCGGCGTCCGGAGCAAATCTCTGCGGAGAAAAACGTAATGACTGTCTTGTAATTCGGGTGGGACAAACCTTGTTGTGAGGCTGTGTCGAGATGTAGGGACAGGAGAAAGCCTCCCAACTTTCTCCCGGAGGCGCGTAAGCATGGTCGAAGGAGATTCCTGTTGTCCGCGCGCTGCTGGGATGAAATCTCCTGGGACTGTAAGTGGGGCGCCGTATACCAGCTCAGCCGAGGAGGTTGCCAGGTCTTCCTTTGGAACTGTGCGTATGCCCAACAAGACCCACGGCAATTCATCCATCCAGTTGGGGCCCGTTAGTCTTGCCATGAGTGATGTCTTCATGTGCCGGTGAAAACGTTCCACCAGACCGTTTGCCTGTGAATGGTAGGCAGTTGTGTGGTGCAGCTTTACGCCAAGAAGCTGGGCCATTGTTGACCATAGTCCAGAGGTGAACTGTGCACCTCTGCCTGAAGAGATGTCTGCTGGAACACCGAAGCGGGCGATCCAGGAGGCGATGAGAGCACGTGCACATGAGGCGGTGGAAGTATCCGAGAGCGGGATTGCTTCCGGCCTTCTTGTATATCGGTCCACGATGGTGAACAGGTGAGTAACTCCTCTGGACTGGGGAAGCGGTCCTACGATGTCCACGTGGATGTGGTCGAAGCGTCGTTCCGGCAGAGCGAAGCTCTGTAGTGGTGCTTTGGTATGTCGCTGAATCTTTGAGGTTTGACAAGCGATGCACGCCCTTGCCCAGTTTCCAACCTGCTTGCGCAGCCCGTGCCACATAAACTTAGCCGCCATCAGTGCCTTTGTCGCTCGGATGGAAGGGTGAGCAAGGCCGTGCACAGTGTCGAAAATCCGGCGGGGATGATGGGTCTGGGCTGTCCAGTAGACACGTCACAGAGGAGTGTCGTGTTTGTCAGCCCAAATCGTACATCCTCCAATACCATACCCGAGACGGCAGTGCGGTAGGCGAGCATCTCTTCATCATCTTGCTGGGCAGCCGCCAGGGCCATATAGTCGATGCCTGGCGCCAGAGCGTGGATGGTATTGATGGCGGCGCGCGAGAGCTTATCTGCGACCTTATTACTCTTCCCAGAGACGTGCTGTACGCAGGTAGTGCACTCTGAAATGTAGGTCAGGTGGCGCTGCTGTCTGGCTGACCAAGGGTCGGACACTTTGGTAAAAGCAAAGGTGAGAGGCTTGTGGTCCGTAAAAGCTGTGAAATTTCTGCTCTCGAGGAAGTAACGGAAATGACAGATAGCTAGGTAGAGAGCGAGGAGTTCCCGATCGAACGCGCTGTACTTCCGCTCCGAGGGTCGCAGGTGACGACTGAAAAAGGCAAGAGGTTGCCAGTTACCGTTGATAAGTTGTTCTAGCACTCCACCTACGGCTGTGTCAGATGTGTCGACCGTGAGAGCTGTTGGTGCGTTGACTCGTGGGTGTACCAACATAGTTGCCTTTGCTAATGCCTCCTTGGCGCTCTCAAACGCGGTCGTAGCTGCATCGTCCCAGAGGAGCTCTTTAGGCTTGTTAGCTAGAACCCTGAACAGCGGCTGCATGATCCTGGCGGCTGCTGGCACGAAGCGGTGGTAGAAGGTCACCATGCCGATAAACTCCTGGGCCCATACTTATAGATATTTAGGATTTGTCTTAGACTCGCTCGAGTCTTAAAATGGCGGCCGGCGTCCTAAATAATTTCGAGCGCGTCCTAAATCGCTAAGACTCGTCCTAATTTCGATGTTTGGCTAGGGCTGGGTGTGAGGTGTCCTAGCGAGCAGGGCGGCGTCTCAGACTCGTCCTAAGACGTAAACATGGAGTGCTCCACCCACTCTGAGAACTTTCGTGACAGAGAAGATGTACTGGACGAACTTGTTGATACATAACTAATCAAGCGATACCGCTTGGACCGAGAAGGGATTATATATGTGACAGACTAGTGCGAGATGTAATATCAAGCAACACTGAAAAAAATACGGCGATCAGTGCATGACTCAAGAATCCTAAACGAGTGTGTTATTCACTCTTTGAGGTGGTCATGTTCCTCCTGGATGTCATCTGCTAGGAGACAGTGGCTACGGTATAGTGAGAGGTGGATGTTGACTCCCTATCAGCGTCCTCAGCCAGGCCCAAAAACTACTACAATAAGTAAGTATTATTTAAGATACTCTTGTGTTCTGTCATGCATGGTGAAATATAAATTTTACGGCACTCGTGGAGAATATAGGTCCCGTCACTACCACCTGATTTCCTCGCGGTCCGTGTTGTCAAATATGTTTTTCTGCTGCAGTCACAGTGCAGTGTTACCATGCTGGGCGAGTAGTCCCCCCCCTCCTCTCTCTCTCTCTCTCTCTCTCTCTCTCTCTCTCTCTCTCTCTCTCCTTCCTTTCCCTTCTCTCTCACATACACACACACATACACATACACCTCACCTCATCTGACCAAATCAAGTCAAGTCACACACACACACATCATAGCCAGTATGTGATATTATCGTGAATATTTTCATCGTGTGGAGGATGAAGAGGGAGAAGGAAGAGGGCATAATGACATAAAAAATCCAGTATATGGTATAGGGACCTCCAACACACATAGGAATTGATGTAAGTGATGTAGTGGTCATTAAGTAAAATATAACCACTTGACCTGTCAAAGGAAGGAGGTATGTATTATGTATTTCCGCATTTCATTACAGGTCTCAACACTACAGGTGGTTTCACAACTCATTCAATAAAGAAGGTCTCATTTTCTATCAAAGGTGGCCAGCTGAGTACCTCATTAATTAGAAAAAAAAACCTCATGAGTACCAATGCTACAAATAGCTGGGGCTGACTGGTATTTGTGTATCATTAAATGTGCTTTTTTTTTTTTAACTAACACAACAACCGGGCTGCCGGGCCTAAGCTTACCGTCAAATTTTCTGATTTATTATAAATAACAACAGCCGTGGCTGCCGGGTACACAAGTCTCAACCCTTATCTGCCCGTGTATGGCATAGCCTCTATTATTTAGGGGTATTCCACTTACACAGGTGCCAAATGATCTCTCATGTCTGGCACATATCCACCACCCCCTCTTTTTTTTGCCGTTAGCTCCACTTAGTTCATGTAAGTCACAAGTTATCTGCCCAAAAACCCCTAGTAAACATTTATGCCGCCAATAATTATTGCTCTACCCTGTATTTGGAAATATGTGGAAACGACGCGTTTCAACTGACAACTACTTTGGGATTGGAATACAAAAAAACTAGTGACATGGGCAGAACCGGTAAATCATGCTTGAAAGATAACCTCTCATCCCAGTTTTTACTACAATCTTAGACACTACTTCACTACAATCTTTTGTAGAAATGATATCACTCAACAGCATAAATCACACCGGTAGTCATCCAATACTTTGAAACGCATTCTCTACTCATTGCATGTCTTCAGGTTTAGGCCATTAGATGTACACTGGACCAGCAAAACACAAAAAAAATTAAATCACAAATATTCAGACAAAACAAACTCAGAACTAATGTTGAAAATTATAATTATTCTAATATTCAATCATACAACTGTTTGGTTTAGGTACAAGATTCTCAAACTCTTAGGACAAAAAAAACTCAGAAATAATGTTAAATTATTTTATTATTTGTATATTCTATCATACAACTGAGGTAAAACATTTTTGTTTGGTCTGCACGCTGCTTTTTTTTTTTGGTTTCTTCAGACACTCGACACTGGAAGAAAGAATTGCTCTTAGCATGACTCGCACAATAACCATTATAACAATGTCGCAAATTTACAGTGCATTCGTCATGGCTAGTCTTTTTTCTTATTACTGCACATTGCCCATACCTGGATGCTAGCCTATCATGTGGCCTGACATTAGGAATATCAGCCAAAGGGTTCTCATTTTCTAACATCTGCACATCATTTGCGTTCCCTAATGTAATATTGTTATGCATGAGCTATGCATAATGTGGTGTAGGGAAGGCATGTCTGTGTGTGTGAGTGTGTGTGTATGGTTGCGGGGGGAGGCTGGCGCGGTGGTAGCAGCGAGTGAGGGGCAGTCGGGCGACCTTGGACAGAGTTGAGAGGCGAGGCTGCCGGGGGGAGGGTGCTAGGGAGAGCGTGCTGGCTGCACACACAAAGGGACAGGCAGTGGCTCTCGGACCAGGAGTGAGGGTGGAGGCTTGGTGACGGGCGGTTGGGTGTCGCGTGGAGGAGGTGGCGATGGTGGAAGGGGTTGTGTGTAGTTGTACTGTGTATGTTGTACTGAGGAAGGAACTGTGTATCTGTAGGGAATGGAGGAAGGCTCTTCGAGCGTTTTCAGGGACGTGAGTAACCTTGTAACTGATTGTACTTTTTGTGCTTGTACGTGGCTTGATTCATTAACCAGAACTGCGCTTGTGTTTCCTCGCCTCTGTGTTTGACCTCGTGTACCACTTAAGTCGCCTCATCTTGCATACCGATCTGAAGAGGCGAGAAAAAAGGGGNCCCATGTGCCCCCTTTTGGGAAGAAAGTGAACTTAGATGACTACGATGAGGGGTGGGGTTGTGAGTGTATGGGGGAGGGTGAGGTGCATGTCCAACTGCCCCGGGACCGCAGTGACAATGAGTGCCCCCTTGTGATGCGAACCAGCCGTTTGGGTTTTTGACTTTGTTAGGGGTAGAATGGTAAAAATCCCTTGCGGGTGTGCAGTGCCCTTTGGGGACGACGTAAAGTTTGGTATCGAGGAAAATCCGGGGCGTGACAGCGACGGCAACTGCCTTACAGAGAGACGTTGATGAAAAGGACTTTGGAGGACATTGACTGAAAGCCCGCCGGGGGACGGTCAGGAAGTGGAGCAGTGGCACGGGGCCCCGCGACTGCAGAATACGTTTCAGAGTATCGCGGCCTAAAAGCGGCCCGGCAGGAATACGAAAAATGAACTGTGTCAATGTCAAGGATGGTGGCTGGTTCCGTACAGTAAGGTTTTTCAGGGGCCCAGTGAGGGGAACTTTTCCCCTGAGGGCTTGTGCAAGTAATAAAAAAAAAGGACGCCCATGATGGATTTTCGTGAATTTAAAAATTTATCTTTATATAACCCCTCCAAGGGGAGTGACGAGACCTTCAAACCGTCGGTATCTAGCTTTAACCTGTGAAAAGATTTTCTTAGATCTATAAATTTGGGCCGCAAAATGTATTGGTCTCACCGGCGGGATGCTCCTCGCTCCCCTACAGTCCTGAGTCCACCAGGGAAAGGGTCGGGAGAGAAAGATCCGTGTGCGGGGATGCTCAGCGAGGCTGCAAAAGGTTTCGAGACACAAGAACTACGGCCTATTATTTTTTAAAAGCATCATATGATGTTCAAAAACAAAGCCTTTTAAAAGCCCCCCCATCTGCACGAGAAGGCACCTTTTTGGGGGGACATCGGGAAAGGGGGGGAGGACACTGCTTTAATAGTAGGGGATAATGGTCACTTCCCAAAGGAAAATGGGCCCCCTCACATGAGAAGTCGAGGGCGACTGTGGACTGCAGAGTGAAGGTCAATAGAGTAAATGTTCCCGTCTGCGAATGGAAATGTGTTGGTTCTCCCGTTTTTAATATATTTAATTGTTGCCACTAAAAGATTACGAGAGAATCACCGCGACGTTTTCGGGGGTTTCCCCCCCACAGAAAATGCCCCCCATTCATGTCTCCAAGGAAAAAAAATGGACGGGGAAGCTGGGGGAAAAGATCCTAAAGATTTTGGGGGGGTTTGTCGTATTGGAGGAAAAATATATTGAGCAACAGTTAGGTTTTGTGCAGAATGGATCGACCTGCTACAGCCTGAAAGGGGTGATTCGGGGGATGCATTTTAGGGGAACCCCGACGATGGTAAAGGCCACAACCACCACAAAGCCACCACCTGGGGAGGTGGTGTGTGGACAGGTATAAAACCTTTGGCAGAGCACCTTCCCTGCCCTTTCATTGTTTCTTGTAAACAGATAATTTCTGGGTCCCCCTCGTTGATGAGAAGGACTATTTTTCTCCCAATTTGCCGAATCCACGAATTTTCCATTGGGGGTTTGAAGTGTTTTTTTCGGCGTAAAGATGATGAGAACCCTTAGGGCTTGTAACGCTGCGCCTTTTGAAAGCCCAGCATCTTTTTTTGGTTGTAAAAGAGGTAAACTATTTTTGTCATTCCCAATGTCGGTTGGCGTTTTCGTACACCGGGGTGAAATGGGGGTTCTCATACGAGGACCCGCGGCAGAGTAGAGAAGTATGCCCCACCAAAATGAGATTTACAACAGAAGATTTACCACTTCTAGTTTACTGTAGCCCCCGACGGGGTCTTGAAATTGCTTATCAGATGGCTTTTAAATACTTGGTTTTTGATAAGTTGTGAACCCTTCGCCACAGCGTGTTGTTGGGTGTGTCGCTAGCCGCTTCGGGGGGGTTTAACGGGGGGCAGTGATTTAGGAGTCACGTCAGTACTCCCACACCTATGAGGTGTATCTGTACGCAACCCTCCCCCCCTGCTCACAATTATTTTTTAGCGGAGGACGCCCACTGAGCAAAGGGATCTTGGGAACTGGGGTTTTCGCTTCTGAGACTCTTTATTAGGATGGCTTTTTGGGAGCCCTTAGAGGAGGATCACTATTGTATTTTTCCCGTGGCGGCATGCACTACCGAGGGTTTTGGAGGCTCATTATGGAGGACAGCAGACCCCAAGAACACAGGGCAGTAGCGAGAACTTTTTTTCATTGGGGATGGATGGGTTGGGTTTAAGAGAAGTGGTGGTGGAACTGCAGGAGGTGATTAGGCGTCTTAGAAGAAGCAGCAGCCATCGCGGAGCGTAGGTCCTGCTTCCTCCCCGCCTGCTTGTCTGGGGGAAAGTTCTTTCTGGCGCTCCCAAGACTGATAAATTGGGATTTGGGCCAAATAAAGGATTTTTCTTCTAATTTATAAGTCCCCCATTGTCGGAATCGGGGGGTTCAGCACGGCAGTGGAAGCATAGGGAGTTACGTCAGTCAGCTGGGGCAGGGAACCCAAAGCCCAGCATCGACCACAGCGAGGAGGGGTTTACAAAATTTTTTTTCCGTCCCAAAGCTGTACACTCATAGCACGCATAGACGGTCGATAAAGGCTTTTATCTTTTGAGACGGGGACCGACCTGATGGAACGGGGGACTTTTCCGTAGAAAGTTTTTAATGATCATTTTTTTGCTTCCGACCTTTTTTAGACCTGTTGAACTTTTTCCGGGCACAGTTTAGTATTTTTGCCTCCGAACATCAAAGAGGGCGTGTTTAGACTAGCCTTTGCTGGATTGACTTTTGGATGAGGGGGTTTATGGGGATCAAAAATCTGTCTTTGGTGAGGGCATTTTAAAAAGACCGAGCCTATAATCCCTTTGGGTCGGATTAGAACCCCCTGCATACCGTTTTTAGGTGGCCTTCCCGGGTCATTCCCAAATTTTTTTTCCAAAACCGCGCCGAAGGAAAAAGTTGCCAACTTTCCTTTTAAAACCCACGTACCAAATGGGGTAGGGGGTTTTGGGGCAGGGAGTAGATGTTTAAATTTTTCCCCAAAAGTGTTGGGGGTGGCATCAGGGCCCTCTCCAACTTTACAGAAGGAATGAGTTCGGGTCTGTAATGTCTCGCTCCAATTTCCATTTTGTGGCTTTCCCCATCAGAGGAAGCATCATCTGCTGCAGAAAATTTTGTAGCACCCATTTGTTCGTTCCCTTGTCATGAAATAAGTCGGATGGGCGAACCACACTATAAGCCTTGAAAAAAATCATTTGCTCTGTAAGTAAGGGGTGGAACACTTTTGGGCAAAGCAAGGTGTCCAAAAGTAGAAGTTGCCCTAGGGCCAGGCTCGTCTCTCAAACCCTGTCTCGGCCCTTGATGCGGGGACCCGGGGAGACCGGGGGGCTGAGGGGAAGGGGCGGTTTCCCGCTTCGTGCCCGTCGGGCCCCGGAAAAAGGGGCCAGGTGGCAATGTGAGGGATCCAAGGGGATGTCGAGGACAACGGACGTCGGGAGAGAGGCAGGGCCGGGGAAAAAAATTGATTTTACCATAAAAAAAAATTCTTCACTTCCCCCCGCCCCCACCCACCACGGGGCCCAACAAGGGGAAGCTGTCTGTTTTGGGGAAGGGCCTCACCCCAAAAGCTCCATAGCAGGGAAAAATTTTGCTTCGTTGCCTAGTGTGTGGGGGCAGCCGCGGGACCCCATGCGGTGCCCCCCAGGCAACCCCCGCTTGGCCCCCGCCAACGCATGACCAGCCCATTTTATCCACGGGGCCACACGGACCCCCCGTCTTACCCCAACCCCCCTACCAAAGAGCGTGTTGCCCCCGAAGGGAATAAAACCCGCCCCCGGTGGACTCAACTTTTCCCGATAGAGGGGGCGCGGGGGATATACGGGAGCCACGCACGGGAAACACGTGGGGAGCGGAGCGTGAAGTATAAAAAAGGAAAAAGAAGCGTGAGACGGGAAAGAAGGGTCTCACCGGGCCTAGAATCGCCCAAGAAAGGAGAGAAAGGGGGAGGAAAACATAAAAGGGGACATCACCGGAAGGCTCCACCTCCAGTGAGAAGGGGGGGCGTTGGTCCCCGAGGCCCAGGCCCCCGAACCAAAAATGGCAGGCAGGCCGCCAGAGTAGGTGGCGCCGTCGACCACGCTTCAAGCCCCGCCACCACGACAAGGTGACTCCCCACAGCGGGGTACCGTTGATAAGTTGTTCTAATACTCCACCTACGGCTGTGTCAAATGCGTCGACCGTGAGAGCTGTTGGTGCGTTGATTCGTGGGTGTACCAACATAGTTGCCTTTGCTAGTGCCTCCTTGGCGCTCTCAAACGCGGTCGTAGCTGCATCGTCCCAAAGGAGCTCTTTAGGCTTGTTAGCTAGAACCCTGAACAGCGGCTGCATGATCCTGGCGGCTGCCGGCACGAAGCGGTGGTAGAAGGTCACCATGCCGATAAACTCCTGGAGACCTTTCAACGTAGTGGGCTTAGAAAACTTACGGATGGCTTCGACTTTGGATGGAAGTGGCACAGCCCCGTGCTGCCCGATGTAATGGCCGAGAAAGGTAATGGAAGTGAGACCAAACTGGCACTTGGCAAGGTTGATGGCCAGGCCATGCTCATTTAGCCTCTGGAAGAGCTGCCGGAGATGGATGTGGTGTTCCTGTCGAGAACGGCTGGCAACGAGAATGTCATCGAGGTAGATGAAAACAAAATCGAAACCACGGCCCATCTTGTCCATAAGGCGCTGGAACGCTTGAGCAGCATTTTTAAGGCCAAAAGGCATACGTAAGAACTCAGTCCAAACGGAGTGATGATGGCAGTCTTGTTTATGTCGTCTGGGTGGACCGGTATCTGGTGTCCACGTCCACGTACCAGCTCGATCTTAGAAAATATCCTGGTACCGGCAAGATTCGCCGTGAAGTCCTGGATGTGGGGAACGGGGTACCGGTCGGCTGTTGTTACCTCATTGAGACGGCGATAGTCCCCACATGGCCTCCAGCCTCCAGATGACTTCGGAACCATGTGCAGCGGCGACGCCCACGGGCTGTCAGAGCGACACACTATGCATGATGATAGACTGTCTATGCCCATTTCCTCCATCTTACGGAACTCTTCTTTGGCTTGTAAGAGCTTGTCGGGCGGTAGCCTGCGTGTGCGTGCATGGAGAGGCGGGCCCGGTGGTGGGGATATGGTGCATCACCCCATGCTTGGGTACGGCTGAATGGAACTGAAGCGTTATGATGTCCGGAAAATCAGCTAGGATCTTGGCATACTCGTTGTCGGAAAAGGTTACCGAGCCGAGGTGGGGTGCTGGCCATTCGGTGTGGCGCAAGTTAATCGACTCGAACGTTTCAGAGTTAGCGAGACGTTGTCCTTTGACGTCAACGAGCAAAGAGTGTGCCCGGAGGAAATCGGCGCCAAGCAGTGGTTGTGAGACGTCGGCGATGGTAAACGTCCACTTGAAGCGGCAACAGTTGAAGTTAAGGGGGATCGTGCGAGTCCCGTATGTTCTAATGTTGCTGCCGTTGGCGGTCATCAGGGGATGACCTTTCTTCCCGGAGCGAGTGTCCGTGCCAGTGGGGGGCAAGACACTAACCTCTGCTCCTGTGTCAACCAAGAAACGCCGCCTTGAATGACGATCACAAATGTAGAGGAGGTGGTGTTTAAGGCCGGCAGCAGTCGCCACTACTGACGGCCGGCCAAGGCGTTTCCCGAATGCGTGCAGGGTGGGCGGCATCGACGGGCCTCTGAGCCCCACCTTTGGTGGTAGTAGCACCACTTGTCCGTGTTGGGAGCATTCACCGGTCGTTCGGTTGTTCGCGTAACTCGTCGGGTCGTAGCTGCCACGTTGCTGATGGTAGTTTCACCCTGCTGTTTGGCCTGCCACAGAACGTCTGCTCGCGCTGCAAGCTGTCTGGGGTCCTGGAAGTCATCACCGGCGAGGAGTAGGCGGATGTCGTCGGGCATCTGCTCCAAGAATACCTGTTCGAAGAGGAGGCAGGGCTTGTGTCCGTCCATTAATGCAAGCATCTCGTTCATGAGCACGGATGGTTTTCGGTCTCCTAGTCCATCCATGTGCAAGATTTTAGCTGCCCTTGCACGTCTACTGAGACCAAACGTGTTGTTAAGGAGTGTCTTGATCCATTCGTTTTTTTTTTTTTTTTTTTTTTTTTTTTTTTTTTTTTTTTATGTTGGAGCCTATAGCACCTGTAGGCTTATAGAGGTCTTGATGATGTTGGTTGAACTCGCCCGTTGGTAGCGTAGGCTGGATTCTTATAGTGACACCTGTGGTCTTAGGTGAAGATCTCGTTTTCTCTGACGTTATCTTCAATTTAGGCTCACGCTGTCCCTGGAGTTTCTTCGTCGCACACGCAGACAGAGAACAGGTTATAACAGCATGCGGGTTTCTTCAGTCACTCGACGATGGATTTGACAGTTGCTCCTTGGTGGGACGTGAACTCAGGACCTTCTGCTACCCTACCAGGCTCTTAAAAGAGTTGCCCCCGGCAGGATTCGAACTCGGGACATTGAGCTCAGCACTCCAAGACGCTAACCGCTCGGCCACCGCCTCCCCGATCGTACCTCTGATCGGCTGGTGGCTGACGGAGGTAATCGATGATGTGCCCAGCTGCTTCCTGGTCCAGCGCGCCAACCACGTAGTAGTACTTGGTGTTGTCGGCAGTAATCTGGCGTATGTGGAATTGGGCTTCAGCTTGTTCGAACCACACCTGGGGCTGTGAAGTCCAGAAGGTGGGCAACTTGAGTGAAACTGCGTTCTGCTGATCCTTTACGTCGTCAGTAGGCATGATGAAATCCAAAAAAGGCCGTTTTGGAATTATCCGGGGGCCCCACTGTAGCGGTTCTGATGAAAACACTTAGTGAAGCGATTCAGTTTACTGGACAAGTATCACAGCTCAACAATAAGTACAAGATAGGTGGTGTGGATGTGATGGCTGTGAGGTGAATACTGGTGTTCGCCCCAGGAACAGCACAACAATTAGGGGACGACCAGACGAAGAGCATGGACTGAAAAGCGGCTCAAGTACAGGCAGCCACAAGCAGGTGTAAGCAGTATGGCGGCTGAGTGTCAACAACTTTATTTTCACCAGCTGGTCAGCACAACAATTAGTGAAATAAGTGTAAATATCCCTAATCTATCAAAAAAAGCAAAGAAAAAATAAATTAATTAAATAAACCCCAAAAACCCATAGGCACAAACTCAACATTCTCCCCACCATAGGAGTATACAGATACTCCTATACTTGAAACAAGAAAACCCCACAATACACATAAATCAAACATCAAGGTAAATATCTAGCAGGAGACATCAATATTATTTTGAAAAATTAATACTCCACTACTCTAAATTACATTCACAAATCCAGCTTAACAGGAGCTTTTACCGCACGTCCCCATGTGCTATATTGCACGGTAGGTTGCACAACAGGTTGTGTTTCACCCAAATCACCCGCAACCTCATTAGCAATGACAACCTGAGGCTCCCCGTTGTTCGTCGACTGATTCTTGGGTACCAAATCATCAGCAGATACAACCCCCGAAGGGGAAATCTCCATGTCATACAATTTTTGGATAGGCCTACAAATAACCCCCCTGGAAGTTTTACCCTTAACACTCCTAACCACTCCATCTTTACCAGGAAATAAGTCAACAATCACACCAATAGGCCAGGACAGTCTAGGGGTATTTTCTTCCTTGACTAACACAACAGATCCTGGTTTTAAATCACATTTAGGACTGAAACCTTTACAAGTAGGGGGTAAATTTGTAATATAATTAGTCATCCACAAATCCCAAAATGTATCTAGTTGTTTTTGGCGTACACTTTCATGCAACTTCAGGTCTTTAGAAGTAACACTAAGATGTTGGTCATTGATCATCTCCAGTTGGAAACCAGCTGTACGTCCAATTAGAAAATGAGAAGGTGTTAAGAGGTGATCTGCAGTCTCCTCACCAACATAAGTTAAGGGTCTAGAATTAATGCAAGCTTCTATTTCAAGGAGAGTAGTTTCTAGTTCACATCTTGATAAACACTTAACCCCAAGTGACTTCTTCAGAGCCAGTTTTACAGATCTGATCAAACGCTCCCACCAGCCTCCCCACCAAGGAGCATGAGGTACAATAAACTTCCACTGAGGAACTAATGGGCCAAAGCACTTTTGAATTTGATATGATACACTAACAAAGGTCTTGGCATTATCAGAGTAGAAAACAGATGGAAGGCCTCTTCTTGCCGCAAACCGGCGGATAGCAAGCATACAATCAATTTGAGACGTGGAGTCTGTCAGCTCCAAGTGAACAGCCTTCACCACAGCACAGATGAACAGTAAAATATACAACTTCTTGGAAGGCAGATCCATACAAAACAGTGGCCCAGCAAAGTCAAGACCGGTTACAGTGAAAGGTGGGGCACAGTTAACTCTCAGCTTAGGTAGTGGGGCTACTGGCTGGGAGCAGGCTCTGGAATCATGTCTACGACAAGTTATACACTCCCTACATACAGTATTGCAAGCTTCCTCAGACCCACAATCCAATAACAACTTCTCAGAGTAGTCGTAAGGGTGTTAACACCAGCATGTTTAAGGAAATCATGTTGAAAGCAAATCAAAAGCTTAGCTATGTGACCTGAGGGAATTATAATTGGGTGTTTGCTCTCATAGCTGATACTAGCATGTTCTAGTCGGCCCTGAACTCTCAAGAGGCCATCATCATCTAGAAAAGGGTCAAGTGTTCTTAAAGGAGAACCTTTGGGAAGAGGCTTACCTTGGGTTAAAGCACAAATCTCATGAAAATATTTATCTCTTTGAATACAGTGAAACACTTGGGTCTTAGCTTTCTCCAACTCTTCATATGATAAGGGACCAGAGCATCCAATATTTCGACCTTTACAGTTATTGATGAACCTCATCACCCATGCAACAACATGTAGAGTCTTGGAAAATTACTCCATCGAGCAAATCAATTACAACAGGGATGGAGGCAACAGCTACACAAATCAAATCTCTACTTTCACTGGAATACTCTTGGTTGATGAGTAAAGATGCTTCATCTTGCTGCAGGGGTGATAAGGGGTTAGACAACCATGTAGGACCATTTAACCACAGAGTACATGTTACAATATCTTCAGCATACACACCTCGAAAAATAAGGTCTGCTGGATTGTCCTTCCCAGGGCAGTGATGCCATTAACTAGGTGATGTAAGCTCCTGAATCTCAGTTACTCTGTTTGCTACAAAGACTTTCCATCTACTAGGATCCCCTGAATCCAAGATAAAGCAACCTGAGAGTCTGTCCAGCAGTACAGGTGTAACATCATCAGCCAAGCGAAGGGCTGATTTAACAAACACAGCCAGTCTTGCGCAAAGTAAGGCACCAAGCAATTCCAATCTAGGCAATGAAATTCTTTTGACTGGAGCCACCCTTCCCCTGGACACAACAAGAGACACATCAAAGTAATCATATGTAGAGGGAATTATCAAGTACACACAGGCTCCATACCCTTTCTCAGAGGCATCACCAAAAGCATGCAGTTCTAAACCAGTCAGCAGTTTCCATGAAAACCCAGGAAAGTAACAGCGTGGAATGTTAAATGACTGAAGAACTTTGAGACCCTCAACCCATTTTTTAAACTTACGCAACCAGTCTTCCGGTAATGTCTCATCCAGTCAAACCAAGCCGCAAATGTCTTGAAAGAGCATTTTAGCGAGCATAATACAGGGGCTTATGAGACCAAGAGGATCAAAAAGTCTTGCAATAATACTGAGAACAGCTCTTTTAGTAGATACAAGATCTTGGTGCAAACCTACATCAAAGCACTCAAAGGCAAAGTAATCAATCGGCAAGCACCACTGCATTCCAAGGACCTTGACTATGCCATCTCTACCTTGCTCAAGGTTCTCATAGAGTTTATCGGTCAAAGATTTGCAATTAGAGCTCCATTTAGAGAGAGAGGGACATACCAGCTGTAGCAAAAATAGGCTTTGCCTCCGTGAACTTAGCACAGCACTCATCATCACTATCAGCTCTAGACAACCAATCATCAACATAGAGGTTATCCGTCAATTCTTCTACTACTTCCAATTTAGGAAAGGTTTTAAGATGATGTTTTACTGTAGCGTTCAAAAGGAAGGGAC
The DNA here is from genome assembly GCA_016584305.1 of Chionoecetes opilio. NCBI lineage: Eukaryota > Metazoa > Arthropoda > Malacostraca > Decapoda > Majidae > Chionoecetes > Chionoecetes opilio. Next base: position 73,633 of record JACEEZ010004485.1, on the reverse strand, counting down.
TACTCTTGTTTCCAAAGGGGACCCGAAGAAATCTCATGGTGCGAACAACACCTTCACTCTCCCAGAGAAATCTGTGCACATCTCGGTCCTCTTTCTGAACAGAAATCTGAAGAAAAGCCTAGGTTATGTCTCCAGTTAATGCAACAGGCCACCTTCTAAACCTCATGAGAACTTCCACAAGATCAGGGTTGAGAGAAGGACCAGCTTCGAGGCAATCATTTAAAGAAATACCATTATAGCTACCTGCAGAGGCATCAAAAACCGGCCTGACTTTGGTAGTAGCACTGCTTTCTCGAACCACAGGGCGATGTGGAAGGTAGTACGTAGGGTAAAAGCTGACCATCTCGGAGGGAGGAACTTCTTCAATGATCCCTTCCTGTTCATAATCCTTCAGTACCGCATCATACTCCTGTTGCAGCTGAGGATTCTTCTGAAATCTATGAGATAAATTTAACAACCTCTTTTTTGCAAGCCTTTCATTGTCAAGGAGTTTACCTTTAGCATTATCAGACTTACAGGGTAGAGCAACTTCATATCTATCGTTACTAAACTTTATGGTCTCAGAAAACCTTTCAAGAACAGGATTAGGAGAGAGATCATTAGAAGTAGCTTCCTTGAGACTGATACCAACAGATTCGAGATCCCAAAAGTTGTGTAAGGCAGATTCAGACAATTTACTAAAGCATAGCAGCTGTGAGGACATACCCATTCTGTTGGAAGGAGTTGTGCATGACCCAGACAATACCCAACCAAACACTGACTCTTGGGCTACCAATCCCTTGGCCTGCACACAACTGCTAGGAATCATAAATCTCCAATAAGCATCAAGACCCACCAAGATGTCAACAGTTAAATGTCTATTTTCCACATAATCATCAGCTAACAGTACCTAATCAAAGGCCTTGATACTCTCAACAGGAACACATGGGCGTAGCAAAGGTGCACATATTGTAGGAAATTCTACAGTCAGTAGAGAATGCCTAGAACCATTGCAATCCATTAATTTCATGTCATATAAATTACAAGGGTTACCTGAAGTACTCTTACATCCCCCAAATGCTGAATAAGAAATTTGTTCTGAAGATACCCACTTAGGCTTAATTTTCCTGCCAAAACTGCTAGAGACATAAGATCTGTCTGAACCTGTATCAAAAAGTAGGGTGGCTTCAGCACACATTCCCCGTTCACCAAACACTTTAACCTTAGCTGTCGGCAGAACAGTGCAGGTTTGCTTCATGTTAGTTTTATAATAATTAGGGTTGCTGTGGGCCACACCAACAAGGTCAACAGGAATTTTTCTCCAAATGTTCACTTTCACGTATCCTGGCAACCTGATTTCCATAACCCTTAGACCTCCCTTTGTCCACATCATTACCTTTAGAACAAACCAAAATGTTATGAAAACCCCCACACCTGGTACATATTGC
>JACEEZ010004485.1:14706-67206 GCA_016584305.1 Chionoecetes opilio | reverse complement strand
CTTGCGGCTGGAACGTGACAGCGAGCCAGGTTCCAGTCAATTAACTCATTACGTGAATTACTCATTAAGGGCTTGTTCTATGCAAAAAGTTTATTATACAGACCCCCATTGATTTTGACAGCACTACTTGGATTTCGAATGTCAGCTCAATCCGACAATAATTAGGAGTATTTTACGCTAATTACTCATTAAGGGCTTGTTTTACGCAAAAAAAAAATTCCGACAACCCCCATTGATTTTGACAGCACTATTTGCATGTCAAATTTCAGCTGAATCCGACAATAATTAGGAGTAGTTATACACTTTTTGGCGGAAACTTGGTTCCACGGGTCTTATGGTAAGCGACAGCGAGCTTCGCTCGCTGTCGCTTACCATGAGACCTGTGGAACCAAGTTTCCGCCAAAAAGTGTATCAAGTATAGACGTCCAGCCTCTGGCCCCTTTGCTTTTGGCTCAGTTCATGCGGCTGGAACGTGACAGCGAGCCACGTTCCAGCCAATTAACTCATTACGTAAATCAAGTATAGACGTCCAGCCTCTGGCCTCTTTGCTTTTGGCTCAGTTCTTGCGGCTGGAACGTGACAGCGAGCCACGTTCCAGCCAATTAACTCATTCCGTGAATTACTCATTAAGGGCTTGTTCTATGCAAAACGTTTATTATACAGACCCCCATTGATTTTGACAGCACTACTTGCGTGTCGAATGTCAGCTCAATCCGACAATAATTAGGAGTAGTTTACGCTAATTACTCATTAAGGGCTTGTTTTACGCAAAAACATTTTTCCGACGACCCCCATTGATTTTGACAGCAATGCTTGCATGTCAAATTTCAGCTCAATCCGACAATAATTAGGAGTAGTTATACACTTTTTGGCGGAAACTTGGTTCCACGGGTCTTATGGTAAGCGACAGCGAGCGAAGCTCGCTGTCAATTACTCATTAAGGGCTTGTTCTATGCAGAAAGTTTGTGTTACAGACCCCCATTGAGTTTGACAGCACTACTTGCATGTCGAATTTCAGCTCAACTCGACAATAATTAGGAGTAGTTTACGCTTATTATTCATTAAGGGCTTGTTTTACGCAAAACATTTTTTCCGACGACCCCCATTGATTTTGACAGCACTACTGGCATGTCAAATTTCAGCTCAATCCGATTATATTTAGGAGTAGTTATACACTTTTTGGTGGAAACTTGTTTCCACGGGTCTTATGGTAAGCAACAGCGAGCTTGGCTCGCTGTCAATTATTGGATTGAGCTGAAATTTGACATGGAAGTAGTGCTGTCAAAATCAATGGGGGTCGTCTGAGAAAACTTTTTGCGTAAAACAAGCCTTTAATGAGTAATTAGCGTAAACTACTCCTAATTATTGTCGGATTGAGCTGAAATTCAACATGCAAGTAGTGCTGTCAAAATCAACGGGGGTCTGTAAACAAACTTTTTGCATAGAACAAGCCCTTAATGAGTAATTCACGTAATGAGTTAATTGGCTGGAACGTACGTGGCTCGCTGTCACGTTCCAGTCGCAAGAACTGAGCCAAAAGCAAAGGGGCCAGAGGCTGGACGTCTATACTTGATATATGTATGTATGCTTACCATAAGACCCGTGGAACCAATTTTCCGCCAAAAAGTGTATAACTACTCCTAAATATTGTCGAATTGAGCTGAAATTTGACATGCAAGTAGTGCTGTCAAAATCAATGGGGGTCGTCGGAAGAATTTTTTGCGTAAAACAAGCCCTTAATGAGTAATTAGCGTAAACTACTTCTAATTATTGTCGGATTGAGCTGAAATTCGACATCGGAGTAGTGCTGTCAAAATCAATGGGTGTCTGTGTAACAAACTTTTTGCGTAAAACAAGCCCTTATTCACGTAATGAGTTAATTGGCTGGAACGTGGCTCGCTGCCACGTTCCAGCCGCAAGAACTGAGCCAAAAGCAAAGGGGGCCAGAGGCTGGACGTCTATACTTGATATATATATATAGAGATATTTCAGGGTGACAAAGACACTAGTCATACTTGGGGTTGTTTATGCGCAACGTTTCGCCAAAGGCATTTGGCATCATCAGGCTAAAAATAGTTAAAATTTAATATATTGCAATGCTAAAAAGCGAACATCTAAAAAATTATTTCTTAAGAACAATAAAATATTCCTATATTATCTAAAATTACTAACTAATAAATAAAATATAATTTGTACTTAACGGACCTTGGTGTGTATGCTGTCTGAGTTGGTAGAGGACTGAATGAACACTAGTTTCGTGGGTAACATTTCAGCTTGTGTGGGGCGATCGAACCGAGAGTCGGGCAATCGAAACAGTGATAGTCATTTGAGTATATGTAGTTGGTGTGAAGTGACTTGGTTATTAAGATCAGGGGACAGATGCTTGATGTGTATGGATTCTAATAATTTAGTGTCACTAGGGTAGTGTGCCTTGGATAGGATACTAAAGTCATTCATAGAAAAAGGGTGATCTAAATCATGTGAGTGTGAGCGGATTGCAGATTGCGAAGGTGAAGAAATGGGTCAACCAGTACGTGCAGAAACACCTTTATGCTCAGAAAGCCTAAGGGTTAGATTCCTTGTCGGCTCGCCGACGTATCTAGCGTTACAACTAGAACATTTGAATTCGTAAATTATGTTAGAAATAAGGGCTTTAGGTATAGAGTCTTTATATCATTACAAATATAAAGACTCTATACCTAAAGCCCTTATTTCTATGCGACGACGACGGCGGGAGGACATTCAGAACATAAACACTAATTTGCGACCTTATTGTAGGTCGCCACTCTGGTGATATTTTTGTAATTTGTTCATTTATAGCCATAATATGACACAGATGAAGACACAAAACTACACACGCTCTCTAAATAGTCCCGTTTAACTTTCCTGAAATCATGAATGTAGAAATGTAAGTATTAACGCCACCAGACGTCTGTAAATAAAAAAAACGTTGTCCCGGCGACTTAAGTGTTATCTACGGTAGATGTCGAGTAAAAGGTTAGGTAGGTGTCGAGTAATAGGAATAGGTTGCGGAAAGGACCTCGCCAACATCAACATTCCCGGCCCATCATTTGTGTGCTGTGTGAAGGAAGGTGCTTAGGGTCGTACTTTTAAAATCTTTCGCCAGTGCTGGCGAAAGCGTTCGCCAGGCGCTCAGTGATTTCTTACTTTTAAAAGACACGAGCGCTCCGCCAGGCGCTGCTCCGCCAGGGCTGGCGGAGAAGTATTGGAATAGCCTGGCGAACGTGAACCCTGGAGCGACCTCCCTCTCACCGGGTGATCAACATTTTTTGCATTCAGTTTATACTTTTTACAATACTATTAGGCATGTCATGAGATAGAAAACCTATTGCGACGGTAAATATGTGTATGGCAAGTTTTTTCATAGAAAATAAGTCATATATATTATTTTCAAAACACCATCGAGGTTCCAACGCAGCTGACAGCACCAGACACCTCCACCTCCCAAGGTGAGTGTATTTTGCCTTTTCGTCCACTATTTTTTGGTTTAGGGGACCATATTGCACAATATAATGTTTACATTGGATGTTTTGGTGGTGGCATCTCTACAGAGATATATTAGAGGCCTCTCACCCTCATAAGCATTACAGTGAGTCATTATCATTGTGCTCCCGTCACACTTAAATATTTTATTTTTGTGGTATATCAGATAGAATTGAATTAGCCATTTTGCACAATATCAGGTTATGTTTTGGTGATGGCGTCTTTACATTGAGCTATGTCAGAGGCCCCTGCCCCTCATATACATTACACGTGAGACGTGCTTATAATATTGTGCTCCCGACACTGTAAATTAGTTTTATTTGGTAAATTTTTACACTAGGACCAGAATTATCTACACATTTGGGAGTATGGCTTCTGTTTACCTTAATAGATTCTGAGAAACATTCTCTCAATGAGTTTCCGTCGCAAATAACTACTTTCGGAGATATAAGATGCTTCTAGTAGGAAGGGGAGTGTATAGGAAGGGGTGCAGTCAATTCGTTCATAAGTTGTTTCGTACACCAGTAGATTAAAATACCAAAAAGTTGTTTCGTAGTCTATATGAAACCATAGTCGTTTCGTACACTCAGCTCAGAGTTGAATTTTATTACTAGAGTTACGAAACGACATCACGTATGTACGTAAAACTCAAAATCAGTGTACGAAACAACTAACAAAACCTGGGTACAAAACAACTTGTGTACGAAACTCCCTGTAACATATAGGAGATATGAACATTTACTAACCTAACCCTACTTTTACACTCACTAACCTAACCACACGTTTTAACCTAACTAAAGCCAAATCCTCATTAAAAAGTGTCCGCGGCAAGGGAAGAACAGAGGCAATGCAGGTCACAAGAGGAAGAAGAGTGAGGCGCACATAAACACTAGTCTCTCTCCTCCCGATAAATAGCATGTTATATTATATCTCCAAAAGTAATTATTTACTCATTGAGAGAAAGTTTCCTTGAATACAATAAGGTAAACAAACCATACTCCCAATTGTGTAGGTAATTCTGGTCCTAGTGTAAAATATAATACCTTTTATTTATTTGGTTAATCAGATGAAATTGAATGAGTGACAACTGTTGTTACAATAAGAAGGGTTAATATGCAGTTCCAACCAATACCCACTATTGAACAATACCCTACCGATATAACTAGGGGCCTGTGCCCCCCCGGACCCCCTTGCTAGTTCACTAACCTAACAAAATTTTCATTTATGGGCATTACTGTTTTTGAGGACGAAACTATGTCATGAATAGTTTTAATATGTTTGAATTTATCTGATACTTATTTTTGGGTGATTTATTTTCTCTGATTTAAAGTCACTTACACTATATTTAGATGAATGTTAGATTATTATATGTTACATATATTTTCCAGATTATGGACGCACTGCTAGATTTTGAAGATACAGAAGTGCTTGATCCAGCCAAAGCAGAAAGGATCAGATTGCCAAGACAAACTGTGAAAGACAGAAAGACAGCCTAGATTTGTTCCTGAGCGAAACTGAGTTGGAATTAAAAGTTAATTGGTAATAAAACATACTGAAAACATTTCCTAATGCTTAATATCACAAACCTATATATTGTTTTGTCTTTGTACTTGTTAGGTGGTGAATGAGATTAAATGATTAATATCACAATTGCCTTTGGAAGTATGATTGATTGTGGCATGTTAGGTTAAGTGGTGAACTATATTTAATGATTCACATCACTACTAGAAGTATCTGATAGATTGTTGCAGGTTAAGTTAAGTGGTGAGCTATATTTAAATATTCATACCACTACTAGAAGTATCTGATAGTGTGTAGCATGTTAGGTTAAGTGGTGAACTATATTTAATGATTTATATCTACGGGAAGTATCTGATAGATTGTTGCAGGTTAGGTTAAGTGGTGAACGATATTCAATTATTCATATAACTACTGGAAGTATATGATCGATTGTTGCATGATGTTAAGTGGTGATGTTAGTTTAAATGATGAATGGTTTCTGTTTACCTAAATAGATTCTGAGAAACATTATCTCAATGAGTTTCCGTCGCAAATCACTACTTTCAGAGATATAAGATGCTTTTAGTAGGAATGAGAGTGTATAGGAGCTGGTGCAGTCAGTTCGTACACAAGTTGCTTCGTACAACAGTAGATTAGTACTCCAAAAAGTTGTTTCGTAGTCTATATGAAATCATAGTCGTTTCGTACACTCAGTTCAGAGTTTAACTTTACTACTAGAGTTACGAAACGACATCACGTATGTACGAACAAAACAAAAAAATATTGTACGAAACAACTAACAAAACCTGGGTACGAAACAACTTGTGTACGAAACTCCCTGTAACCTATAGGATAGGAAAATATTAACTAACCTAACCCTACCTTTAGACTCACTAGCTTAACCCTACATTTTAACCTATCAACTAAGGCCAAATCCCCATTAAAGAGTGATGATCTTTAATATTTATACTTGAAGTATGATCGATTGCTCCATGTTAGGTTAAACGGGGATAAATTATATTCAATACTACAACTACTGGAAGTATATGATCGATTGTTACATTTTAGGTTAAGTTGTGATTGATCTTTAATAATATCACTACTGGAAGTATATGATATATTGTTGCACGTTAGATAAGTAGTGAGCGAGTTTAAATTATAAATATCTGAACTATCTTTGGTAAAATTTCGGAAGTGGGCATTCACTGATTTCGAGGTCGAAACTTAGTTTTCCTGAATAGTTTTGATGTGTTTTGAATGAATCTGGCACTCGTTTTTGTCGGAAATCAATGTTTGTTCACAGGTGCGGGGGTGCCCGCCCCGCCCCGCAAACCTTGCTCCGCTTCTCACTGCCATAGTATTGATAATTTTCTTTTTTTCTTGCTATCTGTTACTAATTAAAACCAAACCCCACCTCCAACCTAATCTAATTTAACCTAACTTAACAGTTTATGGCTGAAATAACGGTCGGTAGTACATGTAACACCATTATTATTCGATTGCACCATGGGAAATGGGGTTTAAAATATTCATAATGAATAATTCTACACAATGATGTAGGTAAGAATCCTAGGACTTTTGGAAGCCCACTACCGAAATAATACCCTATCTTTGCAGGAGTTAGGTGCTAAATAAGCTGAAATGGTTAATATCACAACTGCCTTAGGAAGCATATGACATATTGTTGCACGTTAGTTCAGTGATGAACGAACTTTAATGATTAATAACAGCACTGTCTGGTAGAGTAGCTACAAGTGCAATCACGGCATAGAACTGGTAGTTTTGTCATCTATGCCCTCAATATACTCATTGATGAGGTCAATGAGCATCCCCTTATCCACAGTGGATATAGGAGTTGCCCTAAACGAGCCAGCATCGTCACCCGTAGCCGTGGTGTCGACTGTAGATGTAAACAAACTTGAATTTCCCGCGATTCCCAGCGCCATTCCGCGAGTCTAGCGAGAATAGGAGAAGGTTAGCGGTGGTGAACACTCACGTCCGCCAACCCTGGCGTTCGCCAGGGTTGGCGGAAGCCAGTGTTTACAAGTAAGGATTTCCTGAGGCTGGCGTTCGCCTGGCGCAGCATCGGCAGGCGATCGCCAGCCCGGGCGGAAGGTTTAATAGTACGGCCCTTAGTGTATCATTACCTCCGCCAACGAAGTTGGAGGGAGGTACTGTTTTCACCCCGATCTGTCTGTCTGTGTCTGTTTGTTTGTTTGTTTGTTTGTTTGTTATTGTACAGGATTTCTCGAAAAGTTACGATTATATTTGGACCAAACTTGTTATACAAAGTCTATTTGGTAAAAGGAAGAACTGATTTAATTTTGGATGAAATCAAATCACAACTGTTGCCATGGCAACTAATTGATGAAATATTCGGCCGGAGGTATGCGCTCTACTGAGTGCCCCCTTCTAGTTATAATACTGCATCGCCGATAAACCTGGTGTTAATTTTATTTCTGTTATTTATTTATTTTTTATTCTTATTTTTACTTTTTTTCTCTTCTTTTTCTTCTTTTACTTTTTTTTACATCTTATTTCTGTTATTTACTTAATTCAATTTATATATTATTTATTTTGTTTCTTTTTTATTACTTGCTAGTCATTTTCTGTTTATTTTTTGTTTATATTTTCGTAGCTACATGAAATAAGAATGAAAATGTTCTGGAAAAAAACAAAATGAGCGTCAATGAGTGATGAAATAACGCTCAAAATACTTCATTGGTAGAATGATTTACTTTTTACTTTTTTTGTTTATTTTTTATTGCTTTCGAGACTAGTTATTTTATTTTTATTTTGTTGTATAAGTATTTATAGCTACTTAAATAAGAATGGAAATTTTCTCGTAATAAATAAAATGAGCGTCTGTGAGTGCTGAAATAGCGCTCAAAATACTTTACACCGGTAGAGAAGAAGGTACGCAATGTGCAGATATAGATACTAAATGTTCTGATGTAATGGTCTGGACGAATGTGCTAAACCCACCAGACAATCAGAATGCCCCCTACAAATCGGCATTACATCTCAAGCTTAAGATTTATTTGACCGAGTATATTAGTGAGAAAATCCCGACTTTTCTTTTCTCTCATATTATTTATTTCTTTTTCTTTCCTTTACGAAACTGAGACACAGAAAAAGCACTCCAGCTTTGCCCCGTTAGTCTTCCTCGAACACCCATGCCCTCAACCTCCCATCCTAAACCCTCTACCCCGCTCCTACCCCCTTCTTCCTCCCCTCCTCTTCCTTCTACCCCCCTTTCCTTCTTCTACCCCCCTTTCCTTCTTCTACCCCCCTCTTCCTCCCCTCTTCCTCTTTCTACCAACCCAAGGAGAAAGGAAAAGCCCATGCCCTTATCCCACAGCCTCCCCTACTTCCCCCCTCCTCCTTCTACATCCCCTTTTCCTCCCCCTCTCCTTACCCCCCTCCTCTTCTATCCCCCCTCCCCTCTTCCTCCTCTCCTCCTCCTCCTACTGACCCAAAGGAGAAAGGAAAGGGGGATCAAGGAAGCGGAGGGCACTTGAGAGAGGGAAAAATATAGCTAAATAAAGGGTCGTAAGAAGACTCTGTGGCTTGAGGAGGTACATATCTTGTGGAGCCGACGGGGCCATTACACTAAGTAGGTTTAGTCATTAGAGGGAAGGCGGGAGGCTGGCTAAGGTACAGGTGGGAGTGGGGGTGTTATGCAAAGGAATACAAAGGAGGAACAGACAGCAACAGCCCTACTAGGTCAAACGAGGCTGCCTGTGTGACTATGTTATGCCACTGTAGTATCTACGTGTTAAGAGGTAAAATAATTGCAAAGTTAAGGTATTGGGGAGGGTGTGAGTGTTAAGCAAAGGAATACAAAAGAAGAACAGACAGCAACAATCCTACTAGGTCAAGCGAGACTGCCTGTGTGACTATTTTATGCCACTATAGTTTCTACGTGTTAGAGGTAAAAAAAATAGCAGAGTTATGGTAATGGAAGGGTGTGGGACTGTGGGTGTTATGCAAAATAATACAAAGGAACAACAGACAGCAACAGCCATGTTAGGCCAAACGAGGCTGCCTGTGTGACTAGCCTACTTTCTACCACTATAGTTTCTACGTGTAAGAGGTAAAGGAATAGTATAGTTGAATGCTCCTCCCCACCCACCTTGTTGGATGAAGAAGAGGAGTAGCAGTAGTAGCAGTAGTAGTAGTAGTAGTAGTTGTTGTGGTGGTGGTGGTAGTAATAGGGAAAACTACTGTAGAAAAAGAGCAGCTTAGGGAGGCGAGGAGTAGGTTGGGGGGACTTCTTTAAATTCTCTTCTCTTTTACTCCCTATAAGTTAATTGTCATACATATATTTTCTTTACTTTATTGCTGCCTCTGTCCTGTTAGAGGGAGGAGCTCAGGTGGGCTTAATGAGGGTCTATGGAGCAGGTATGGCAGGTAAACCACTTCACCTTGCTCAATGGATCCTTTGATTACACCGGGAAATACATAATGGGGATAATAATTCTTCTTCTTCTACTGCTGCCACTACTGCTGCTGCTACTACTACTACTACTACTACTACTACTACTACTACTGCTGCTACTGCCACTACTACTACTACTACACTACTAATACTAATACTGCTGCTGCCACTACTACTACTACTACACTACTACTACTACTACTACTACTACTACTACTACTACTACTACTACTACTACTACTACTACTACTACTACTACTACTACTACTACTACTACAACCACCACCACCACCACCACCACTGCTACTACTATTTCTACCACTACTACTACTACTACTGCTGCTACTACTACTATTACTACTACCACTACTATTACTACTGCTACTACTACTACTACTACTACTACTACTACTACTACTATTACTACTACTACTACTACTACTACTACTAATAATAATAATAATAATAATAATAATAATAATAATAATGCTATTGATGATAATGATAGTGATAATGATATTGAAAAAATAGTAATAATAATAATAATAATAATGATCAAATGATGATAATGACAATAATAATGATAATATAATGTTATTACTACTACTACTACTACTACTACTACTACTGATAGTGATGATAATAATGATAGTAATGATATTGAAATATAGTAATAGTAATGATGAAAATAATAATGGTGGTAATAATGATAATGACAATAACGATGATGATAATGATGATAAAATAATATGTTTGCGCAGGGTGACATCAATACTAATGGAGGTCTTAGCTTGTGAGTAGACTCGTTTGGGCAACAAGATGAAAAACGAGCGCCATGTTTCATGCCAGGATGTACTGCAATCACGTGATAAACGGCGCAGCGGGACCTCATAATTCTCACCAAATAGAGGCAACTCACAGTAAATAAACTCACATGTCAGGATCTTTGAGCGGAAAGTAGTGAGGGCTGGTGTAAGACATTTAACTCTCTAACTATGAATTCTAACTGTGCCATTTAACTCTCTACCTATCTAACTCTATCTATGACATTTAATTACCTATCTAACTCTACCTATGCATATTAACTATGACATTTAACTCTCTACCTATCTAACTCTACCTATGACATTTATTTCTACCTATCTAACTCTACCTATGAATTTTAACTATGACATTTAACTCTCTACCTATCTAACTCTACTTATGTCCTTTAACTCTACCTATCTAACGCTACCTATGAATTCTAACTATGACATTTAACTCTCTACCTATCTAACTCTACTTATGTCATTTAACTCTACCTATCTAAATAATAGTAACTCACAGCAAATAAACGTCGGGATCTTTGAGCGGAAAGGACTAAGTAAGACATCTAACTCTCTACCCATGCACTTTATCCCATCCTCCTCTATAGATCTGACTCCTATAGACAATGTTACCATTAGATTGATCGTAATTAAAGTTTTTGTTATCGTTACAAAGCAAACGGATAGAACACCATTTTACACGCATGATTTTCTTTCTTATTTTACTATAATTCTTATTTTCTTCTTATTCTGATATTGTAAACCTTTTACTGTAATAATGCTTAGAGAATGTAACCCCTTAAGACCCAGAACGTAATTTCCATTGAAATTTGGGTACCATTAGACGATTTTTAGTGAATATAAGCATTTTTTTTTTAGATATGACCTGTTTAGTATCCTTGTCGACTAACTAATTTGGTATATTCAGTTACTTTTCGTTATTTTATGGCTCGACAACATACGATTTTTTTTATAGCATAGGAAAGATCTGGGCGTGAAGGGGTTAAGGTAATGTAAGAAATATGTGGACTTGAACAATGTCGTGTCATTCAGACGCAAGTGTTCACAAACAAAGACTGACAGTCTGGCGAAAACACGACTAACAACCAACACCTTAATGTCTTTTTTATTTTCGAATGATTTATAGTTTGCAGTGATTTGTTAGTTTTCTTTAGAACAACTATGATTTATATGAAGACGTACTACAAAGCTGGGGTTTTTGAGAAGTGGCTCCCTCCCCACCTCAACCCCCACAAAAAAATCATAACAGTGGCAAGGAACTCGTTAATTGAAAGTCTTGTTTTGTTATAATTAATGTACTCAGCTAAGAGACGATCCCCTTGTAGGAATGTTACTACTGCTACTACTAATGACAATAATGACAATGATAATAACGATAATAATGATAATGAAATGCATTATAGTGGAAATAAAAGTGATAATGGTAACAATAATATCAATAATGATAATGATATGTACATTATTATGCATATAAATAATGCTGTCATAATTGTTAATAGTGAACCTAATAATAATAACTATAATAGTAATGATAAAAGTTATTATGATAATAATGAAAAATAATCTTAATTGTAATTTTTTTCTTTCTGTTAGTACTACTAGTGCTATTTTTACTCTTGGTGTAGCTGCTGCTGCTGCTGTTGCCGCTACTAATGTTTTGAATGTTTCAATCCTACCAGAGGACAGTTTCCGATAATCCGAGGGCAGTTTCGAATAACATTAAGAAATGCAACAACTCAACTTTCGTCCCATTTCTTTTCTCTGTCCAGTGACATTTATTGGGCATTCCCCCGCATACCTATCCCTGTTTACTTACAGCGGGAAACAAAATCATAAACTGGGCGTCAGTATCAATGTCAGGGACGAACATTTTGTTATTCCCACATTTTGTGAAAGAACAAGCATGCTCGTATATGTATGTTTCCTTATTTGTTGTGATTTACGGCGGCATTAATGGTTAAACGACAACAATGCCCAGAGTTCTCACATGGAACAGCATTATTTTGTACTGTGTTAACCATAGTCTTATTACCTGCCCTGACTTTCCAGGCCAATAGAAATATCATTAATAGTAATAATTAGTAGTAGGGCCTAAGGCAATACTAATTGACCTGAAAGCATGTCCAATCCATGTGTACTTAAATTAAATGAAAAGTAGTTTAAATAAAGGAAGGCACAAATACATAAAGCAGATGAATAGATAGGTAGAAATGTGAAATGAGCCTGACAATGGAAATATTACAGCATCAATTCCCTGATTTGTTACTGTAATAGAAAACCGATACTGTTTCCCAGGATAAATTATACACATTTCTCGCCTTGTGTTTCATCATCAGATAGAATTAAACAAAAGTCTTCTATGTAGGCTGTCTCAGTGGCCTCTATAGGAAGGGAAGAAAAAATGTTTTGCCGCACAATCTTGTGAATCTTGAGGGAAAGAAGAATAGGGTAAACAAAGGGAAGAATGGGGAAATGGGAAGAAAAGGGGAAGCAAAGAGGGAAAAGGGGAAAAATTGGGAGAAATAAGGAAAAAAAGGGTAGGGAAAAATGGAAAGAATAGGGGAAGAATGGGGAAGAATGGGGAAGAATGGAAATAGGGAAAATTGTGAATAGGGGGAAAAGGAAAAATAGGGGAAAAGGTAAATACTAGAGTGAAAAGGGTAATAATAGGGAAAAAAGGGGAAGAACAAAAAACTTGATAATATGGCAACGGAGGCAAATAGGAGAGAACAGTTACTTTCTTTTCCCTCTATACCCACCATTGTTATTAGCCTATACCACTGTATACCTGGACTGTTCACGCGACAATGTTTTGAATTGCGGGGCTGCATAGGGACTACGGGGCGCCCGACAAGAGATATAGTGGTCATGGACTATCATATAGACTCCGTTTATCAGTAATATGATTGACTGTAATCTTCGTAAATGTTTGTTCTATATATTTCAAATAAAAACGTAAAACACGCTCAGAAATGCCATTCGAGACTATGAAGAATATGCAGGAACTTAATATTCAATTACTCTTCGCCATTTAAAACTTTGCGATCCAACTTTTATTATCATGAAGGTATCAATAGAAGCGCATTTTATTAGCGTTCCATTGCTTATTTCGTTATCTGTAAATTAATTAAAAACATGCTAAATTAGCTTTAAATCAATAATAAATCATCAATCGGACAATGGACCGATTGATGATGTATTTATTTGCTTATATATTTCGTTTTCTGATAAATGAATTGTACCTGTATAAATTAGCGTTGACTAAAATAAATACCTCATCAATCTGGAAATTACCCGATTGATGATTTTATTTTTTAGTTAACGCTAATTTATGCATGGTCTAATTAATTTAGAACATTGCCATTTATTATAATAATCATATATATCCCATCACAATCAAATGACGCATACACAACAACATCACGAGAATACCAAACATACATATACGAGCAAATACGCATATCCACATACGAGTAAATACGCACACATATATATACACGCTCATATACGAGCAAATCCGCATACATACCACACCACTACGAGTAATACGCACACATACACATACACCTACGAGTAAATACGCACACATAACATCGAGCAAATACGCATATACACCATACGATTAAATACGTACCATATATATACAACACGCTCATAACGAGCAATACGCATGCATACACCACATATACGAGCAAAAATACGCACACATATCACGACACATACGAGTAAATAAGCCACATACCCATACGAGCAAATACGCATATACACACATAAGGGTAAATACGCATACTAACCATACGAGTAATACGCACGCCATACACACCAAATCACGGCACACATACACACATACGAGTAATTATGCCATACATACCATACGAGCAATACGCATATACCCACATACGAGTAAATACCATGTACACACATACGAGCAAATACGCACACATCATACACAATACGAGTAAATACGCACACCTAACACATACGAGCAATCGCATATACACAACATACGAGTAAATACGCATACATACACATACGAGCAAATACATACACATACAAGCAAATACGCATATACACACATACGAGTAATCGACACATACATAGACGACAAATACGCATATACACACATACGAGCAAATACGCACACATACATATACGAGCAATACGCACAACATACACATACGAGCAAATACGCATATACACAAATACGAGCAAATACGCACACATACATATATGCGCATCATAAGCATATACACACATCGAGCAAATACGCATATACACACATCGAGCAATACGCATACCTACACATACGAGTAATACGCACACATACACATACGAGCAAATACGCACACATACACATACGAGCAAATACGCATAATACACTCGAGCAAATACGCACACATACATATAACGAGCATACGCAATATACACACATACGAGCAAATATGCATATAAACACTACGAGCAAATACGCACACATACACATACGTAGCAAATACGCAATACACACATACGAGCCATACGCACAACATACATATACTGGCAAATACGCATATACACACATACGAGCAATATGCTATACACACATACGAGCAAATACGCACACATACACATACGAGTCAAATATGCATATACACACATACGATAATACGCACCATAACCCATACTAGCAATACGCATATACACACATACGAAGTAATACGCACACATACACATACAGCAAATACGCATATACACACATACTAGCAAATACGCATATAACACACCTAACGGTAAGGATAGGGCGTTTTGCGTTACACCATACACATACGAGCAAATACGGCATATACAACACATCCGAGTAAATAACCACGACATACACATACCGATCAAATACGCACACAGCACATACGAGCAATAACCGCATATATACACACAACCGAGCAAATACGCCACATACATTTACGAGCAATACGCATATACCCACATACAGTAATACGCACACATACGAGCAAATACGCATATACACACATACGAGCAAATACGCATATACCACATACGAGTAAATACGCACACATACACATAACGAGCAAATACTCACACATACACATCACATCGAGCAAATTACGCATCTACCACCATCAGCAAATCCGATTACACACATAACGAGTAAATACGCATACATACACTCGAGTAATACGCACACATACACATACGAGTCAAATACCATATACACACATACGAGCACATACGCATACAACACACTTACGGCAATACGCATACATAACACATACGAGTAATACGCACACATACACCATCGACGAGGCAATACGCATAATACAACACATACGAGCAAAATTACGCATACAACATACACATACGAGTAAATACGCATATACACACATACGAGTAAATACGCATATACACACAACGATCAAATAGGCCTATACACATACGAGCAACATACGCCATATACACACATGTACGAGCAAATACGCATATACACCTACGAGTAATACGCATACCTACCATACACATACGAGCAAAATACGCATAATACACTAGCATACTAGGCAAATACGCATACACACACATACGATTTAAATACGCATACATACACATACGAGTAAATACGCATGACAACACTACGAGCAAATACGCATATACACACATACGACACATTTACGCATATACACACAATACGATCAAATACGCAATATACACCATACGACAAATACGCATATACACACAAGACCCCCGAGTAAATACGCATACATACGCTACTAGGCAAATACGCATATACACACATGCGAGTCAAATACGCATATACACCCATACGATCAATCGATATACACACATACGAGCAAATACGCATACATACACATACGAGCAAATACGCATATACACACATACGAGCAAATACGCATATACACACATACGAGCAAATACGCATATACACACATACGAGCAAATACGCATATACACACATACGAGTAAATACGCATACATACACATACGAGTAAATACGCATACAAACACATACGAGCAAATACGCACACATCACATACGAGCAAATACGCTATACCCACAATACGACAAATCTCATATCACACATACGAGCAATCGCATACATACCCATAAGAGCAAATAGCATATACACACATACGACAAATACGCATATACACACATACAGTAAATAGGCATACATACCACTACGAGTAAATACGCATACATACACATACGAAAGCAATACGCATATACACACATACGAGCAAATACGCATACTTATCACATACGAGCATACGCATATACACCATACGAGCAAATAAGCATATCACACATACGAGCAATACCATATACACACATACGAGCAATACTCATACATACACATACGAGCAAATACGCATATACACACATTACGAGCAATACGCATTACACACATACGAGCAAATACGCATATACACACTACGACACATACCGCATACATTATACACATAGTACGAGCAAATACGCATATACACATACGATACAAATACGCATACATACATACAACTACGAGCGAAATCGCATGTACACACATACGGCAAATACGCATACATACATACACATACGAGCCAAATACCATATACACACACGAGCAATACGCATACATACACATACGAGTAAATACGCATAAATACCATACGAGCAAAATCGCATATCACACATAACGAGAAATAACGCATATATAACACATAATCAAATACGCATATACATCACATGGAAGCAATACGCATATACACACATACGAGCAAATACGCATATACACACATACGAGCAAATACGCATATACACACATACGAGCAAATACGCATATACACACATACGAGCAAATACGCATATACACACATACGAGCAAATACGCATACATACACATACACATACGAGTAAATACGCACACATACACATACGAGCAAATACGCATATACACCATACGACAATACGCATACCTACACATACACAATACGAGCAAATACGCATATATCACACATACGAGCAAATACGCATATACACACATACGAGCAAATAACGGCCTACATACCATACACATAAGAGTAAATACGCCACATACACAAACGAGCAAATACGCATATACCACATACGAGCAATACGCATACATAAACAACCATACGAGTAAAGTACGCTACACATCACATACGACGCAATATCGCATTACACACATACGAGCAAATACGCCATAATAACCCACCATACGAGCATAACGGACCCATACACATACACAGACGAGTAATACGCACATATACACCAACGAGCAAATTCGCATATACACAATAACGAGCAAATACGCATACAATACACATACACATAATACGAGTAAATTACGCACAACTCACATACGAGCCATTACCATATATACGCCATAAGAGAATAAGCATACATAACACATACAACATACAAGTAAAATACGCACACTACACATACAAGCAAATACGACTACATACACATACACTACGAGTAATACTGCATACATGCACAATACGAGCAAATACGCCATATACACACATACGGCAATACGCATATACACACATACGAGCAATAATACGCCATATACACACATAACGGGCAAATACGCATATACACCATACGAGCGAAATACGCCTATACACACATACGGGCCAATAAATTACCATATACACACATCGAGCAAATACGCATGCATACACCTACAATACAGTTAATACACACACATACACTACGAGCAAATACGACCAATACCTACACATCCATACGGTAATACGCACACATACACATACGAGCAAATACTGCATATACCCCATACGAGCAAATACGGCTGACATACACATACCATACGAGTAAATACGCACACATACACTACGAGCAAATCGCATATACACACATACTAGCAAATACGCATATACACACCTAACGAGCAAATACGGACACATACACATACACATACGAGTAAATACGCATATACACAAACGAGCAAATACGCATATACACACATACGAGCAAATACGCATACATACACATACACATACGAGTAAATACGCACACATACACATACGAGCAAATACGCATATACGCACATAAGAGCAAATAAGCATACATACACATACACATACGAGTAAATCGCAACACATACAATACGATCAATACGCTACATTACCATACACATACGAGTAAATACGCATACATACACATAACGAGCAAATACGCAATACACACATACAGCAAATACGCATCATACACACAATCGAGCAAATACGCATATACCACAACATACGAGCAATACGCATATACCACATACGAGCAAATAATACGCATATACACCACATACGAGCAAATACGCATATACAGCACTACGAGCAATACGCCATGCATACACTACACATACGAGTTACTACACACACATACACATACGCGCAATACGCATAACATACACATACAGCATACGAGTAATAACGCACCATCCCATACAGCAATACGCATATACACCTACGAGCAATCGCATGCATACACTACACATACGAGTAATCCAGCACACATACCTACGAGCAAATACGCATATACCACATACGAGCAATACGCATACATACACATACACATCCGATCAAATACGCATACATACACATACCATACGAGCAAATACGCATAGACATCCATACGAGCAAATACGCATAATACACACTCGAGCAAATACGCATATACACACATACGAGCCAATAACGCATATACACACATACGACAAATACGCATACATACACGACGAGCAAATACGCATATACACACATACGAGCAAATCGGCATGCATACACATACGAGCAAATACGCATACATACACATACGAGGCAATACGCATTACACACATACGAGCATAAACGCATACATACACATACGAAGCAAATACGCATATACACACAGACTAGCAGTAACCGCATATACACCATACGAGCAAATACGCATATACACACATACGACAAATACGCAGTACATACACGTACGAGCACATGACGCATATACACACCTACAGCAAATATGCATATCCACATGCGAGCAAATACGCTACATCACATACAGCAAATACGCATATACACACATACGAGGCAAATAAACGCATATACACACATACGAGCAAATACCGCATATACCCACATACGAGCAAATACGCATATACACAACATAACGGAGCCAATACGCATATACACACATAACGAGCAATAGCAATACAATGCCCATAACGAGCAAATCGCACACATACACATACGAGCAATACGCATATTTACACCACATACGAGTAAATACGCACCACATTTACACTGTTTCATACGAGCAAATACGCATACATACACACACATACGAGCAAATACACACACATACACATACGCGCAAATACGCATATGCACACATACGAGTAAATACGCACACATATTTATACACATGCTCATACGAGCAAATACGCGCACATACATATACACATGAGCAAATACACACACATACACATACGAGCAAATACGCATATGCACACATACGAGTAAATACGCACACATATATATATACACATGCTCATACGAGTAAATACGCATTTACACACATACGAGTAAATACGCACACATATATATACACATGCTCATACGAGTAAATACGCATATACACACATACGAGTAAATACGCACACATATATATATATACACATGCTCATACGAGGAAATACGCACACATACACATACGAGCAAATTCGCATACATACACATACACATACGAGCAAATACGCACAATAAAATGAGGGAAGAATAATGAAAAGGGGACGACAAGAGGGGAAAGAATAGATGAGGAATAGTGAAAAGGGGACAAATAGAAGACAAAGGGGGAAGAATGGAGTGAAAAGCTGCGTTGAACTGTGAAACTAAAGCATTTAGGCTGCCTTCTTATTATTGTTTTCTCTATTCTACTATTTCTATTGCTATCTTTATTTCTCTTTTCAATTAATTCTCTCTATCTCTCTTTCTTTCTTAAATAGGTAAATTCTACATGGCTAGTTTTATGTATTAATTTTCCCTCTCTCTTTCTCTCTTTTTTTCTCTCACTCAAATGTTTAAATTCTACAAAAGATAATAATAATAATAATAATGTAATAATGGCATGGGAGGCCGTGCATCACCGCCTTATCGCTGGCGTAACACCATCGAGGCTCACAGAGGGGAATGCTGCAAAGGTTTAGGCTAGGGTTTTATACATTTTTGTCTCGCTTTTCTCTTTTCTCAAGGTTTTTTTTTTCTCTCTCCCTGTGTTTTCTTTTCTCTCAAATAGGTGAATTCTACAAAGGTTTATGGGCTAGATTTTCTTTCCCTTCACTTATTTTCTCCTCTTTTTTTTTCTCACGCTCTCTCTCTCTCTCATTATTACAGCTACACTAACACCACTGCTATCAAAGAGTTTTGATATCAGTTGATATTTTGATATCAGATGTTATCTATCAGTTTTTTGGGTCAAGGAATATAATAAAAGGTTTGTAAAGCTGAAAAAGCAACAGTTTCCTCCTTACCGTAACTATAATAGTGAACATTTGTAAAATAGTATAAATTCTGTGGGTACAGCCATATATGCAGAGCAGGCCGGCGTGAAGGCAAGATCCATGGCGGGGCGGTTTACTCTATGTCATCATAGAGGATGTCACCAGTCACTGGTGGCCTGCAGCCTTGCGGAGCTCCCGGGGGTGCGGGGCGCGGCGCCATTTTCATGTCATTGTGGCGCCGAGGGTGTGTGGCGGGCAGGTTGTGGTGTCGGGGGGCGAGTAAGGCAACCTGTGTGTTGTGGCTCAGGGCTTGTGTGTCCAGGGCGGCGACTGTGAACAACGATTGGTGTGTTGTTATTGATACTGTCCTAATACTCTACTGAGAGAGAGAGAGAGAGAGAGAGAGAGAGAGAGAGGAGAGAGAGAGAGAGAGAGAGAGGAGAGAGAGAGAGAGAGAGAGAGAGAGAGGAGAGAGAGAGGGAGAGAGAGAGAGAGAGAGAGAGAGAAGAGAGAGAGAGAGAGAGAGAGAGAGAGAGAGAGGAGAGAGGGAGAGGAGGAGAGAGAGAGAAGAGAGAGAGAGAGAGAAGAGAGAGAGAAGAGAGAGAGAAAGAGAGAGAGAGAGAGAGAGAGAGAGAGAAGAGAGAGAGAGGAGAGAGAGAGAGAGAGAGAGAGAGAGAGAGAGAGAGAGAGGAAGAGAGAGAGAGAGAGAGAGGGGAGAGAGAGAGAGTTGGAGGAAGTAGGAAAAATATGTAAATAGGTTAATGTCGTCGTTGGAGTCCGCTGCTTATTTAGTAATCTTAGGATCTACTCTCTCCTCCTTCCCTACTCTTCATCGTTATTCCTCTCTTCCTCTCTTCCCTGCTTTTTTTTCTCTCTTCTCTCTCCTCTCTCTCTCCATCTCATCTCTCTCTCTCTCTCTCTCTCTCTCTCTCTCTCTCTTCTCTCTCCCTCTCTCTCTCTCTGCAATGGAGACACCCCACACACCACACACACACACACACACACACACAACACACACACACACACACACACACACACACACACATACACACTTACGTGATGCTGTAGCTCTTCTGTGACGCCTTACGCGCAACACCACCACCACGACCACCATTAACACCAACATCAACAACACTATCGCTACTATTGCTACTATCCAAATGGTGCAGATGGTGGTGGTGATGGTGGTGACGAGACTGGTGTTGGCGGTGGTGGTGACGGGACTGGTGTTGGTGGTGGTGGTGGTGGTGGTGTAGTGGACTGTGCTGTTGGCGGGACTGGTGTCGGTGGTGGTGGTGGTGGTGGTGGGACTGGTGGTGGTGGTGGTGGTGACGGGACTGGTGGTGGTGGTGGTGGTGGTGACGGGACTGGTGGCGGTGGTGGTGGTGGTGACGGGACTGGTGGTGGTAGCGGGACTGTTGTGGCGGTGGTGGTGGGACTGGTGGTGGTGGTGGTGGTGGCGGGACTGGTGGTGGCGGCGGGACGGGTGTCGGGACTGGTGGTGGCGGCGGGACGGGTGTCGGGACTGGTGTTGGCGGGACGGGTGTCGGGACTGGTGGTGGCGTGACGGGTGTCGGGACTGGTGGTGGTGTGACGGGTGTCGGGACTGGTGGTGGCGGGACGGGTGTCGGGACTGGTGGTGGCGGGACGGGTGTCGGGACTGGTGGTGGCGGGACGGGTGTCGGGACTAGTGGTGGGGGTAGGGGTGGCGGGACTGGTGGTGGTGGTGGTGGGAGGAGATCCCTGCAGGTTCTATCCTTGTGAATGTTGAAGAATTTCCATCGTCGCAGCTCACAGTTGCTTGGTGGAGGGGAGCCACGCCATTTTGAAGACCCGACAGCTAGTACACGATAGCTCGGTTGTTCCTGCGGGGAAGTGTGGCTCTTAATACACTCCCAATAACAGTCCCCAGTCTGCATGAAGCACCTGATGGTTTTCCTTGATCTGAAGTGCCCACATCCAACCTTCACCCTCCACCATACAGTGCTGGAGTTCCAGCACTCTTGCCGATCCGGGAAGAACAGTTTGTTGTGTTGTCTGTTCCTTCCACCTCAATAGCAACCCCTTGAAATCCCTTCTCGATATACAGGTTAGAGGTTTGAAACTGAAACAGTATTCCTTGACCTGGCTGTAGCAGCACAGTCGTGCTGTGGGCCAAACACTTGGCTGTAAGCTACCCCAGCAGGTCCGTGCTCGTGGCCAACATGAGATGGCCGTGCCATCCACCCGCCTTTATCGCTGGCGTAATTTCCGTACACCATCGAGGCTCAACGAAGGGAGAGTGCTTTGCAAAGGCATTATGGCTATAGGGTTTTATACATTTTGTCTCACGCGCTTTCTCTGTTTCTCAAGTTTTTTTGTTTTTTTCTCATCTCCCGTGTGTTTTCTTTTCTCTCAAAATAGGTGAATTTCTACAAAGGTTTATGGGCTAGATTTTCTTCCCTTCACTGCTATTTTCTCTTTTTTTTTCTCACGCTCTCTCTCTCTCTCATATTCCAGTACACCTTAACAACATGCTATTCCAAAGAGTTTGATATCAGGTTGCTATTTTGATATCAGGATTGTTATCTATCAGTTTTTGTTGGGTCAAGGAAAATAAATAAAAGGTTTGTAAAAGCATGAAAAAAGCAAAAAACAGTTTCCCCTTACCGTAACTATAATAGTGAAAACATTTGTTAAAATAGTTATTTATAAATTCTGTGGGTACAGCCATCTGCAGAGCAGGCCGGCGCGTGAAGGCACGATCCGAGTGGCGGGGTCGGGTAGGTGCGGTATACTCTATGTCATAATCGAGGATTGGTACCAGTCACCTGGGGGTCTGCAGCTTGCGGAGCTCCCGGGCGGATGATGGGGCGCGGCGCCATTTTAATGTCATTGGGGGCGCCGAGCGAGGGTGTGTGATGTTGGCGGGAGGTTGTGGGGGCGGGGGGCGAGTAAGGCAACCTGTGTGTTGTGGCTCAGGGCTTGTGTGTCCAGGCGGCGACTGTGAACAACGATTGGTGTGTGGTTATTGATTACTGTACTAATACTTACTGAGACGGAGAGACCGAGGAGAGGAGGAGAGAGAGAGAGAGAGAGATGAGGATTGAGATTGAGACCGCGAAGATGAGATGAGAATAGGAAGAAAGATGACTATCGATGAGGATGGAGAGAAAGAGAGAAGGACGAGGTACGAGAATCGTGGGAGAGGAGAGAGAGAGAGTATGAGAAGAGAGAGAGAGGACAGATGTGGTTTGGAAGGGGCAAGGGGGAAGGGAGGAAAAGATAATGTAGATGTGAGGGTGAGACGAGATGATAGAGGGAGCAGCGAGAGAGAATGGGAGGGATACGGAGAATGGAAGCCCGTCAGGGAACGTCGAGGAGCACAGAGAGAAGTCGCGACGAGATTGAGCGAGAATGCAAGAGTGAGAGAGGGCGTGGATATAAGATGCGGGAGGAGAGCGAGAGAGGAGAGAGTGAGTGGCGAGGAGAGAGGAGAGAGAGAGAGGAGAGAGAATGAGAAGAATTTGCACATTCCCCCATCCTTCGACCATACTCTTCACATATCGGTTAATGTCGCTCTCTTCCCTCTCTTCCTGCTTTTTTTATCTCTCTCTTATTCCTCTCTCTCTCTCTCTCTACTCTGCTCTCCTCTTCTCTTCTCTCTCTCTCTCTCTCTACTACTCTCTCTCTACTCTTCTCTCTCTCCTCTTTCTCTCGTCTCGCTCTCTCTCTATCGCTCACCTCTCCTACTCTGCAAGAGTTTGAGCACAAACACAACACACACACACCACACACCAACACACACACACAACACACACACCACACACACACACACACACACACACAACAACATCACACACACAACACACATACACCCACCGTTACGTGGACATGCTGTGCGTCTTCTGTGAGCCTACGCGCAACACCCCCACCACTGACCATCATATAAACACCAACAGTCAAAACAACTATCGACTACTTATTGTTTACTAATCCAAGGTCAGCACGATGAGTGGTTGGGTGATCGGTTGGTGCACGAGACTGGGTCTGTTGGCACAACCCACCACCCATAAAGGTTGGTGGTGCCCAGGGGTTGTTAGCGCGACGGTCGGTTGGTGACGGGACTCTGGGTGTTGGTCGGTTGGGTGGTTGGTGGTAATGGTAGTGGGGATCGGTGACTGGTGCTGTTAGGGCGGGGATCTGGTGTCGGTGGTGGTGGGGGGTGGTGTTGGTCGTTGGGGACTGGTGTGGTGGGGGTGGTGACGGGACTGGTGGTGGGTGGTGGTTTGGGCGTGAGGGACTGGTGGACGGGTGTGTGGGGTGGTGACGGGGATCTGGTTGGCTGGTGGCGGGACTGGTGGCGTGGTGGTGGGGCGTGGGAGGTGGTGGTGGGCGGTGGGGCGGGGACTGGTGGTGGCGGAGGGTACGGGTTTTTGTGGGACTGTGGTGGCGGGGAAGGGTGTCGGAAACTGGGTGGTGGCGGGACGGGTTTGTCGGGTGATGGTTTTGGATGGCGGGGGCAAGTGGTGTCGGGACCTGGGGGTGCGAGGGCGGGGTCGGGACTGTGTCGGTGCGGGACGGAGGTTGTTTCTGGTCGGGACGGTTGTGGTGGCGGGAGGGTGCGGGACTGGTGGTGGCGGGACGGGTGTCTGTGTCGGGATAGTGCGTGGGGGTAGGGGTGGGGTAGGTTGGCGGGACTGGTGGGGTGGGGGTGGATGGTGGCGAAGGGAAGAGCTGCTTACCCCTGAGGGTTCTATCCTACGTGATAATGTTGAAGGAAATTTCCATCGTCGCAGCTCACAGTTGCAATTATTTCATTGGTGGAGGGGCCAGCCCACGCCATTTTGAAGAACCCGACAGACTAGTAAACGATAGCTCGGTTGTGTCCTGCGGGTGAAGTGTGGCTCCCTTAACACACTCCAGTAACAGTCCCCAGTAGTCGCATGAAGCAACTGTGGTTTGTCCGTTGATCTGACAGTGCACACAGCCAACCTTCCACCCCTCACCATACAGGGCTGGAGTTCACAGCACTCATGCCGATCCGGGAAGAAACATGTTGTTGTGTTGTCTGTTCCTTCCACCTCAATAGCAACCCCTTGAAATCCCTTCTCGATATACAGGTTAGAGGTTTGAAACTGAAACAAGTAGTTCCTTGAACCTGGCTGTAAGGCAGCCAGCAGGTCCGTGCTCGTGGGCCCAACAACAATGTCCGCTTGGGAACATTCCGGATAGGGGAGAGAGCAGGCACCACACACAACACGCCATACCCCTGCTCAAGTACACCTGACACACCACCCATTACTACAACGACCCCCACGGGACCCGACCATGCCTGCTTCTTAAGTCTGTAATGTTACACGCAAGACTAAACTGTGATGACATTTACCACAAATGGCGCACTCGTATGATAGTGGGGGATGCCATGTATTCCCGTAGGATTTTTGTGCAAAAATTTGATTTTTTTGCAGTTCTGGCTTCTATAGGTATCAGATTAAACGGGAAAAAAGATGGGTCCCAATTTTCCAAAACCCCCTCACCCCCTTTTTCTGGGGGGTCATTCCTCTTTTGGCACCCCCAGGATTGGTTTCTCTGGTAACACTAAGCAACAAATTTCAACATTTTTCTTTGTTACAGACACATGAACTACTGATTCCTACTAAATTGCTGATGCTGATGCCCAGGTCTGATATCTAAATTTCTCTATCACGTCCAGATTTGGTATAACCCGAAACCTCTATTTTTCGTTTTTTTCTCACCCGCTTCTATTACGAAAGCCGTCTAAGCTACTTTTCCATGCCACGTTTTATGCTAGGCATACTTAAAAAATGTTAACAGGGTTGTCTTTCCTCCTTTATTCTGGTTAAGACAGACAGTGGAGTTCCACTGGCAGAGTTACCACCCCTGGCCCCCCCAACCACCAACAAGCGCGTTAGTATTTAGCGATACGTCCGTTTTGCGATACTGTCAAAATTGGACGTAAAATCAATCAGTTTCATCAATGTCCATATTTGAAATGTCCTCCCGAATAGCGTTTGCGCAATCACTGCCATAGCATTTTTCAGAGAGGAGTACAGGGAGGGCCATTCTTCAAGCAGCTACACCTATTTCCCTTGCATCCTACTTTGCAGCCACATTTGACGATTCAACTACAGCTTGTGGGGGCAGGCAGGGCAAGACATGTCAGTTGGAACATACACGCCTTTCTCCAATTTCCATCCATTTTTTTCAATTGCAGGAAGGTTGTGGACAATTTTCAGGGTATTGACCCTTGTCCCGCATTGTCATGTATTGTTGCACGCATGATATGGGAAGCAATTGCAGCACGAGTTGGTGGAAGCATTTCACCTTCCAAGTTCTTTGACCGAAACAGCTCCACCTGAGTGGTGGTAGGGGTTTCTGGACCTTTTGAACTGTAGACATGACACACAAAAGTCTCCAACGCTTTCAACCTCGTGGGGAAGCTCGTCATTGACCAACTCGGCAGGAATAGAAATGCACCCTAATGCTTTTAAACAGGGCATGGCAGGGTCATCATCATCAAGCTTTAGGTATGCATCTACCCCATGATTTCTTTTGAAATTCCTATGAATCTGCCTCCCCAAACAGCACCTGAGAAGTTGTGGAGTCCAAGAGTCCTTGACATTTGCGACGGCCAATAACCTGCATCTTTCAAAGATGTCTATTTCCCGTTTCTTCTTCCTTTGCCTTATGAAACTTCAAAGGATATAGTAATGCTATCTGTCTGGAGGCGATAAGGTCAAAAAAGGAGCAGGAGTACGTCAGTGTCGGGCGACCATACGCAGATCTTTCTGGCAGCACCACAGGCTGTAGAGGCAAGTACTTGGTTTGGAATCAATGTGTCAGCCTCTTCATGTGTATGAGCATACTCAAAACCTAGTCCCTTGATATGATCATCGTACACGACAACGAGCACGTCAACGAGCGTCGCCGGGTTCTTCAAGGTCCGCTACTGAAACTCTAACATGGTCATCTGGGGTTTTCTGCTTGATCTGTAGGAGTGTTTTACCCATTGAGTCAGTAAGAACACGGTGCAGTGGCTCTGAGTCATTCTTGGGACAGAAGTCACAGTTGGAAAATAGACACACTTGTTCCTTTGGAATAGTCTTTGACCGCTTTGGCCGAACAGATCCCACAGCACTTGAAGGTCGCCCCGGTCCTCGTGGAGCGCAGACAGGTGAATCCGTTCGGGATCTCTTCCTAAGACGTTCAATCTTGTTCTTGTTGACGATAGGTTTCCGACATTCACTATGATACCGAACGTACTTGAGTTCTCTTTCATTTAAACCTGACAAGTAATTTAGTAGTCTATGAATGTCACTTTCAGTATCACCAAGAGACACTCTCTCTTGACAGTGTTGTAAAATTTCATCTGTCATGACCGGATTGTTCACCAATCGCTTCTTTGATGTGGCACCTTCTTTACATATCACGCAAACTCCGTCCTCCTCCGACATATTGGCGATACTACCACGATCTCAGTTCACAGGGTATATCTGACTGAGCTCAAAACTGCTTCTTCAACATGCCTGAAAAAGAAAAAATGGAGTTAGACCCTATACTCTGAACCGGAAGTGCTAAATCTGAACCGGAAGTGCTATAAGGACACTTCCGGTTGATTTTTTAGTGCTATAAAATCGACTCGGCATACTGAGAAACCTACAAAAGGATACTCAAATTATGAAAATCGGTCAATTATTGGCGGAGATAGGTGCATGGTCAGTGCCGGGGGGCCCCAAAAGGGAAGTGACCCCCAAAAGGGGGGTAAGGGGTCTGAAAAATGGGACCCCATCTTTTTCTGTTAATCTGATACCTATAGAAGCCAGAACTGCAAAAAAATCAATTTTAGCACAAAAATCCTACGGGAGCCCTTTTCCTAACATTACATACCGCACTATGATGCTCTTATCTGCCGCTGCTTCCTGTCAACATATTTGTCAACTGTGTGTAGAGTGGATGAGTTAAGTCCTAAAAATAGGGTGTTGACTTCAAGGCATGATGCAAACATCGCCTTTGTTATGGAAGTACCTTAGGGCAATAGAAAAAAAAAGTATCTAGAGACACAAGTTTGATCTCGCTTCGTATCTGAAATAGATGCGTTTTTCAAAATGGCCGCCGATATACCAATACCCCGTCTCTTTGCTTCTATTAAACTCTCAAATAGCTAAATTCTACAAAAGTTTAAGCTCGCTTTTATTTATTTTTTCTCACTCTTTGCTCTGTTTATCTCCTCTCTCTATTTTTTCTCTCAAGTATAGGTGAATTCTACAAAGGTTTAGGCTAGCTGTTATTATTATTTTTTTCCTTTGTTTTTTCTCTCAAATAGGTAAATTCTAAAAAAGATTTAGATTACCTTTTTATGCATTTTTTCTCTTTCTTGTTTTTCTCTCTCAAATAGGTGAATTCTACAAAGGTTTAGGCTAGCTTTTCTTTCTCTTTCTCTTTCTTTTTTCCTCTCTGTTGGGTCCAGAGTAGATGTGTGGTTCAGGCTTCAATCCTCGTCGCATAAAAAAAAAAAAAAAAAAAATCTGGTCAAAGTCGGGCACCACTACCTGCTCCATGACTCTTTTCTCTCTCTCTCTCTCTCTCTCTCTCTCTCTTCTCTCCTCTCTCTCTCTCTCTCTCTCTCTTTCTCTCTCTCTCTCCCTCTCCTCTCTCTCTCTCTCTCTCTCTCCTCTCTCTCTCTCTCTCTCTCTCTCTCTCTCTCTCTCTCTCTCTCTCTCTCTCTCGCTCTCCTCTCTCTCTCTCTCTCTCTCTCTGTGTATTTGTTAACAATACCGTTAACAAATACACTGCAAGTATTTTGTATTTTCGTACAAAGGGAAAATTTATCTAAACCAGCAGTAATAGCAAACAAAACATCTCGTGGTATATTTTTAAAGCCAAGGAAACGTGTCTATTCAATGGTCCGATGCAGTACAACCGTGTTTAATGCTGAGCGGGACACTTAATAATGCTGTGGTATGGTGTGTCTTAGGCCCGTCCACACTGGGACTCACGATGCGAAACGTGATGCGCATCACGTTGCTGGAACTCGATTCTTACTTACCTTATCATTATCATTATCATTTCTGAGAGCCACAAACTGATCGGCAGCGCGCCGCCCAATATACACTAAAACCAGGGTACAAGTTTGTACCATGCCCGAGATCTACCCAATTGTACCTTTACAGCGGCAAAATCAAATAAACAAAATAAAAAAATACAAATAAAAAAGATGCACCTGGTGGACTAAATGTTGCACCTTGGATGTCAAATTTGCACCTTTTTTGCACCATTATTCTTTTGAGTGTTGGGTAAACTGAAACCAAGGAAATCTGACTTTTTGGTGAAATAATTCAGACTACTATCCGTTTAGTTTACAGAAGTGGAGTTATTTGAGTAAAAAAACAAAATCTCTGATACCAACACTTCTTTCTCTTTCTCTTTCTCTTTCTCTTTCTGCTTGCTTGCTTGCTTGCTTGCTTGCTTGCTGCTTGCTTGCTTGCTTGCTTGCTTGCTTGCTGTGTGCTCGCTCGCTCCGCTCCTCTCTCTCTCTCTCTCTCCCCTCTCTCTCTCTCTCCTCTCTCTTCTCTCTCTCTCTCTCTCTCTCTCTCTTCTCTCTCTCTCCCCTTTTTCTCTCTCTCTCTCTCTCTCTCTCTCCTCTCTCTCTCTCTCTCTCTCTCTCTCTCTCTCTCTCTCTCTCTGTCTCTGTCTCTGTCTCTGTCTCTATCTCTCTCCTCCCCCCCTCACGCATTTCCATCTATGCTTAAGTGTATTTTATCTCAAGTGGGACAGTTTTCCTAGTGTCGTTCCTTCCTCCCATTTTTCTGTCCAACTTGGTTTCCTATTCTTGTTCTGTTCATGTCCACTTGTCTTCGTAATGGTGAGCGTCATAACGATACTACTTTCTTGTCTCATTACTGATGCTCTTTACTTGTCGCTGTAATAAAAATAAACTAAAAAAAAATAAAAAAATTTGCATATAACTTTTAAAACCCCTTGATCCCAAAACGAAATTTTTTAAATTGTAATTTACTACCATAAACAATTTTTATTTAATATAAGCATTTTTTTATAGATATGAACCTGTTGTATCCTTGCCCCAAACAATTTGGTATATTTTAGTTATTTTTTTGTAATTTTAATTGCTAAAAAACAAAAAACAAATTTAAAATAACAAAAGGAAAGATCGGGGGGGCGTGAAAGGGTTAATAAAAGTAAAGGGGAGAAGATAATTTTTTCATTTCGTTTTTCCTTTGTGGGGTCTTAAAAGTTGAGGGGATTTTTTTTTTTTTGGTTGAAACCAAAAGCTGCGGGAAAAGATTTTTAAAATAAACCTAATAAATACTTTTTCCCTTTTTCCTAAAAATTTATCTATCTACAATTAATCAATCAAAATAATATTTTATGCCCTCCCCCCATCTGTCTATTTATCATCTCTCAATAATAATTAAATTTTTTAAATCTATAAGTAATTCATTTTCTGTATCTACAGATTTTTTTTCCCCCAGGGTGCCCTCCCCTACCCTTCTATCATGAAATTCCTTTTTTCCCCCAAATTTTTTCCCTTTTTATTTTACTATAATTTTTATTTTCTTCTTATTCTAAAAATTTATATTCTTATTATCTTTTTTCCCCCAAATGAATTTTTGTTATCTTTTACAAAAAAACTCTTTCCCTACACCATTTTTTCACCATGTTTTTTCTTGTTCTTGTTCTGGGTGCAGGGGATAAAATTCAGTTTAAATTACATCCAACACAGAAGCTTACTACAACAATGGTAAGTGTGAAGGAACCCCAAACCGTGAAAACACAAAAGCCCCCGGGACAACGTTTTTTTTTTATTTACAGACTCGGGGTGGCGTTAATACTTACTTTTCTACCGTAAAAAACACAAAATCGCCGGGGAAAAAACGTTTCTTTTAAATTTTACAGAGCCCGGGTTGGCGTTAAAACTTACATTTAAAAACATCCTAAATTTCAAAAAAGTTAAAAGGGGCCCTATCTGGAGTGTCCCCTTTTTGGGTGTCTTCATCGGTTCATATTAGGGCTAAAAAAGGGAACAAATTATAAAAAAATAAAAAGGCAGGGGCAACTTTGGGTAACGGTGCTAAGTTTCGCCAGCTAGTTTTTTATGTCCTCCCTTCAGCTGCTGCCCTGTTGCCCGCCCAAAAGAAAAAAAACGGTAGGGGAAATTTAAAACCCGGGTATGTATTTTGCAGATAAAAAAGCATAAACAACACTGAAACAGGGTAGATTTACAGCCCTGATTTTAAACTATGTGTAACATCTTCAGTGGCACAAAATAAATCAGGGAGTGTGCTATAATTTGTAATATATGGCGCCCCGGTGACATTTGGGCAGGTGGCGACTAAAATGGTTTTTCTATTTTTAAAAAATAAAACCCCTTTTTTTTAGGGGTCATTTATCCCCTTACTTTATAAATTTATTTATCTGTAATTTTTTTTTCCCTTTTTGTTTTTATCATTTCTCTTATCAAGTCAGACGTGCCCCAGAAACACACCGATTTCGAAAAGACTTTCAATTTTAAAAAATTTAAATTTTTCCACTCTTCAGATTTTTTTCCGTGGCTACGGGTTTTGGGTTTAAAGAGAGGGAAGGAAGGGAAAAAAAAAATAATAAAAAAAGGTTGGGAAAAAAAAAAAGAAAAAGATTGGAAAAAAGAATTTTATTATGATAAAAAAATCTGGAAAAAGAAATAATAATGATAAAAAAACTTTGGGAAAAAAGACGAAAAATAAAATAATAAAAAACTTGGGGGGAACCTTTTTTTTGAAAATCTTAAGCGATTTTGAGACTCGTTCCTTCCCTTTCCCCCTTTTTTCTCTTCTCGACCCCTGACCTGTACCTGTGACCCGTTCTTACCCATTCTTATCTACAGCTAAAGGGCAGACGCAACCCTATGAACATTAGAGAGAGAGCGAGAGAGAAAATATATGTTTATTCCATTGATGTTTTTGGAGAAAAATATGGGGGAGAGGAAGCTTTAAATTTTCCCGGGTTTTTGAACATTAAAAAACGAGAGAGAGAGAAAAGAGAGAAGGGGAGAGCGAAGGGGTTTATCTATTGATGTAATGAAAAGGGTTTTAAAAATTTTCAGCTTTTTTTCTCAACCCCTCCTTTTTTGGACTCTTTTCTTTAGGGCCCCCCTAAAAAGACACCCAAAATTTTTAAACCCAAACCCCCACAACCCCCTTTCCCCTTTCCCCCCCCGCACCCCCCCTCCTAATTTTTCATGAGGCACCCCCCAAACACCCCCTTTATTCCCCATCCCCCTAAACCCCCCTCCCTACCATTCCCTTCCTCCCCCTTTTTTTCCCCCTTCTACCCCATAAATCCCGCTCCCTCCTCCATCCCTCCCTTCCCCCCCCTCCCCCCCTTTGGGTAGCTCGAGACACAAAACCCCAAAACCCCCTGCCCTACCCCCTTCACCCCCCTCCATCCGCTACCCCCCCTAATACTAGGGAATGAAAATGCTAGTCTCTTGTTGGCTGTGAGCGGGAGAGCGAGGGGATGGTGGTGATATGGTGGGGATGGGGGTACATTCATGGGTCGTTTTTTAAAGAGGGCAATCTTTTGAATTTTGGGATGATGATGATGATATGGTGAGATGATGGGATGATGATGATGATGGTGATGATGTGGTGATAAAATGTGTATGGTGGATGATGGTGTTTGTGATGTGAGGGTGATGTGATGGTGTGATGTTGATGTTGGGGGTGAAAATGGTGAGGTGGTGATGTGGTGATATGGTGGGTGTGGGATGAGTTGAGTGGTGGGTGGTGAGGTGTTTATGTGAGGGGTAGATGGTGATTGAAATTGTTATGAGGGGATGGTGTATGATTGAATTAGGTGTGGTGTGTTTAATGGGTCTGGGGTGGGGTGATGGTGTTGCTCGCTACGTCATCATACTGATCCTTATTTTTTTTCTATCTTTTTATATAAGTTTTCTTTGCCTGTTTCAAAAAAAAATCGTTTTTATTTTTTTCTATTTTTATTTTATTTTTTTTCTAATTTTCCACTGTGTCTGTTGTTTTTAAAATACTTCCTTTTTTCCCCCTTCTTTTTGTTTGCTTCCTTTACATCCTTCCTTCTCTTCCTTTGCTTCCTTCTCTTCCTCCTTCTTTTTTTTTCCTTTCTTTCCCTTTTTTCCTTTCCTACCTATTTCTTTTTTCTTTTTCTTTTGTTCTTTTTTCTTCTCTTCTCCCTTTTTTTCTGTTGTAATATATCTCGTGGGCATCATCATCATCATCAATTTATCAAACTCATCATCATCATTTTTTTAGGGGAACAAAACCCAAAACGTATATATGTAAACAAATCTTATATGTTTTTTTTCGGGAAAGCATGTTTTTTTTTTGGTTTTCTTTTAATTTTTTTGATCAAAAGGGTTTAAAATGGACAAACCAAGTGGAAGAGACAAAAACAGACTGAAAAAATTAAAAAAGCCCGCCATGACTGTGTGTGTTTTTGTGTGTGTGTGTTTTTGTTTTTGGGGGGGGTGTGTGTGTGTGGTGTGTGTGTGTGTGTGTGTGTGTTTTGTGTTGTGGTGTGTGTGTGGTTGTGTGTGTGTGTGTGTGGGTGTGTGTTGTGTGACGTGTGTTGGGGGGGGGGGGTAGTGACAGTTGTGTGTTTTATCCATCCTTCCAGCAACACACACCCCCACACACACACACACAACACACACACACACACCCCAACACACACACACACACACACACACACCCACACACACACACCCCCACAAAACACATACACATTCCAACCATCCTGAAACCCCTGACAAAGGGCTTCCTCATAAAAGTTAGCATGGGGGTCTTAGTGGGAGAAAGAAGGGTAAAAAACTACCACTGTCTCCTCCTCCCCCTCCTCCTCCTCCTCCCAAAAGGGAAAAATAATTCTGCTGATAAGAAGGGTTCGATTTCTTGATATGGTGAAGAATATTTTAAAACAGGTGGGCCGTGACCCACAAGGATAAAAGTATCCCAATTTGTTTTCACTACCGCATTGATCTATTGATTAGCGATTGGTGAACTTTTGGGAAAAAGTGATCACAGGCTAATCAGATGCGGCATAAATTGCAATGTAGACTCACGAAAACGGGTTTTATCCCCAAAATTTTAAAAAAGCAATTTCACGAAGATCAGCAGGTACAACGAAATTTTAAAGGATTGACCACTAAAAGGGGAATAACGCCGAAAACCTGTGTAATGATTTACTAATAACTCCGATCGGGGGTGGATAACATGTTCCCAGGTAAAAAAACGTTTTAAAAACATAAACAGACCCGTTTTATGAATAATGAGATCCAACAAATCATTTGGGAGAAAGCGCCCCAGCGTATAAAATTTTTTCAAACGAAAATGCAGCTGGGGTTCTAAGAAACAATGACGTCAAAGTCCTGCAAAGGCTAATTAAGTCTAAAAAGCGCGGTATAAGAAAAAATTTCAAAGGAATCCAAAACAAAACCCGAAAAGGTTCTTTCAATACGTTCGAAGTAAAAAAAACGCAAAACAAGTATTGGACCACGAAGATAATAAAAATTCTGGTAAAAGATAAAAGAGTATGGCGTTCGTATCAAAGAACTTTTAAAGCGGTATTTATTAAAGAAGAGAAAACCCCTTTTCCAGAACCAGTAAACCAAAAAAGNAAAAAGGGGGGGAGGGGGGAAAAGCGGAGGATGAGAGAGGAGGAGGGTAGGAGGTGAGGCAGAATGAAGACTTGAGGAGTGAGGAGGATAACTGGAGGAGGAGGAGGGAGGAGGAGCGAGGAGAGGAGGAGGAGAGGAGGAGGAGGAGGAGGGAGGAGGAGGAGGATGAGGAGGCAGGAGGAGGAGGAAAAAAAAAAAAGAGAGCACTACACACCCACCTATTGATCCTTTCCATTAGAATAACTGAACCCTAACTATCAGTATAAAGGAACGTTAGACACGACATAAGACATAATACAGATATAGTCGATTATACAGAAAATGCAAAAATACTGAAAATATAGACAAAATGTTGATCTCACAGAAAATATT
The DNA here is from genome assembly GCA_016584305.1 of Chionoecetes opilio. Classification (NCBI taxonomy): domain Eukaryota; kingdom Metazoa; phylum Arthropoda; class Malacostraca; order Decapoda; family Majidae; genus Chionoecetes; species Chionoecetes opilio. The sequence goes on along the minus strand of JACEEZ010004485.1, from coordinate 31,396 downwards.
GAAAAAAGTGTCAATATTTAGGTTATTAGAGAGGTTATTAGGGTTAAATAAACACTACATAGAGGTTTGAGATACTCCACATTGCAAACCCTCTATGAACTTAGCCCCTTGAAGCCCAGAACGTAATTTCCATTGTAATTTGGGTACGATTAGACGATTTTTAGTGAATATAAGCAATATCTTATAGATATGACCTGCTTAGTATCCTTGTCGACTAACTAATTTGATATATTTAGTTACTTTTCGTAATTTTATGGCTAACAGACGATTTTCTATAGCAAAGGAAAGATCTGGGCGTGAAGGGGTTAAGGAGATCAAGAGATAGAAACACACACGCACGCACGCACACCACACACACACACACACACACACACAAACTTCCTTACCTACGTGGTGGTGGTTGTCGTGATTTCGATAGTGGTCATGTTGTTGTTGTTGTTGTTGTTGTGTGTGTGTTGTTGTGTTGTTGTGTTGTTGGTTGTTGTGTTGTTGTTGTGGTGTGGTGGTGTGTGGTGGCGTGGTGGGGGGGCCTTCACCTTTAAACCTCTCGTCTCTATGGGCACCGCAACCTCCTCCTCTCTCCTCTTCCTCTTCCCTTCCTCTCTCCTCCTCCTCCTCCTCCTCCTCCTCCTCCTCCTCTCCTCCTCCTCCCTCTCCTCCTCCTCCTCCCCTGTGGTCACTAACATAACAAAGTGTCCCCTGTGGGTGTCTTCTACTCCTCGTCACTCGCTCTTCGTATTTCCAAACCTAAAAGCAAAGAAAAAAAGAAAAAAAATAATAACATCAATCTTTTTTTGTCACTTTTCGCACCGCGCATTTCCCTGCTGACTAATTTTTTTTTTGTCTCATTTTTCTTGTTATTTTTTTTCTTTAGTGTTGGTTTGTGGGATCAGGATTTTGTTTTCTTCCTTATTTTTCTGTTTACCTTTTTTTCTTATTTTTAGTGTTGGGTTGTGGGATCAAGATCTTTTTTTTTTTATCATTAGTTTTAATTTTACTATTTTTTCTGAGTTTTTAGTTGGTTTTGTCCGGGATCAAGATCTTTTTTTGTCCTTAGTTTTAATCTTAACTATTTTCTTCTTTGTATAGTGTTGTTTTGTGGAATCAAGATCTGTTTATTTTTGTCCTTAGTTTTAATTTACAAATTGTTCTGAGTTTTAGTGTGGTTTGGGGATCAAGAGCTTTTTTTTGTCCTTATTTGAGGAAGGAGGGGGAAAAAGCAATCCTAGTTTTGCTTCCCCTTTTGTTCTCTCCAACAGATACGTGTGTGGGAGAACGCCGCGGACCAAAGCTCACTGACAGCATCCGATGCGGTGACTCCCAATATCCAAGATCAAGAATCAAGAATCAATTTTAATTTACTATTTTCTTAGTTTTTTGTGTTGGTTTGGTGGGATACAAGATCTTTTTTTGTCCTTAGTTTTAATTTTACTCTTTGTCTTTGTTATTTAGTGTGTGGTTTGTGGGAATCAAGATCTTTTTTTGTCCTTAGTTTTAATATTACTAATTTTTCTTTGTTTTAGTGTGGGTTGTGGGACAAGATCTTTTTTTTGTCGGTAATTTAATTTTGCATTTTTCTTAGTTGTTAGTGTTGGTTTGGTAGGTCAGGACTTTTTTTGCTTTGACAAGGGGGCGGAAAGGAAAATAAAAGAAAGGAACGTGGTCTTTTTTAAAGGCCGGTTTCTCCATCAGCCCGCTTGTATGGGCCGTCTTACAACAAACACTCCTCAACAATGACGCACCATCAATCACCGCTTTGTGTGGTATTCGTGTAACTGGGCACAGTGGCAACTCGCTCGAGCGACACCGCCGAGCGGGAGAGATGACTTGAATTTAAACTTTGACACGGCGGCAGTATACAGCCGGTACGGCCGTTGCGGTATACTTTGCTTGTGACGTCATTGTGACGTCTTGATTGTTTGTATGGCGGCCGTACAAGCGGGGAAGGTCGGGTAACTGGCTTTATGAAGATATTTGTTTCCGCTAGTTTGCAAAAAATAAATGGAAATAAGATGGGAAGTAGAAAAGAGGCTAAAGGAGAGAAGAAATTTGGAGGGGAGGAAGGGAGGAGAGAAGAAGTGGAAGGAGGAGAGGGGACGAGGTGGAGAAGAAGAGGGGAAGAGTGAGGAGGAGGACGAGGGGGAAGAGGTGGAGGACGAAGAGAAGGAGATGAGGGGAGGGAGGAGAGGGAAGAGGTGGAGGAAGAAGAGGGGAAGAGGCGGAGGAGGGTATGAGGGTGTGAGGGAGGTGGAGGAGATGGTAAGAGGAGACCACCAGGAACAAAAAATAAGAAAAAGGATGAGATGGGCAGGCAAGGAATAGAATGGAGGGACGAAGAGGAAGAGGTTAGAGGGAAGAGTATGCAAGGAAAGGACAGAGAGTCAAGATTATATGATAGGTAAAAGAAAATGTAATGGAGAGTAGAGAGAGAGGAGAGAGAGATAGAGAGACGAGAGAGAGAGCAGAAGACGAAGAGGAGAGAGAGATAGACGACGAGAGAGAGAAGACGATCAGAGAGAGAGAGATGAGTAGAGAGAGAGAGAAGAGAGAGAAGAATATTCAGATCAGATATTTATTCTCCATTTGACAATGGTTATCTTTAATGTTAACATATAAAAAAAATTATACATAAGGAATATAATATATATATAGGCTTAAATCTCATGAGGATATTTCGTCCATAGGGGCGGATTCGTCATAAAAATAAGGGAAAGATAAAATTAAAACTAATAAAAGAATCCATAATAAAAAACAATAAATTAAAATATTATTTGTTTAAAACACAACTCAGTAGGTGCTACTATGTGTCAATTCTCCACTTAAAAGATGATTAAACAAACTGTTGTTTTTTTATTTTTTTAAATGAGGGATAAGTATTGGTTAGCATTACTAACGTTTGTGGGGGAGAGGTCCATAATTTGGGTCCTGCCACACGCAAGGACCTTTCTCCCATTTTGGTATTAGTTTTAGGGACATACAATTGTTGTTAGGTTGGTCTGGTAGGAAGGCGAAACGTATACTCTTTTACTGTTGGCAAAGGACATTAGGTGGTTCTAGGGATATATCGTCTGATGATGTTGTAGGTCATTATACCAAGTTGTCATATTTGTACTATTATATATTTTTAGCGACCCGAGTGCCTCAAAAACGGTGTGGCGTGGTTCCAACGCTTGCTCCGCCGCCCAATCGTTACTTTAGCAGAAAGTTTTGCAGCTTTTGAACCTCCTCCTCGTCGAATGGCGGACGTAAACAAACCTAGTGGTGTCGCTCCTTCTCAAACTGCCAATTAACAGAACTAGAAGGCTGATGAGGCTTATCTACCAAGGATAAAAGGTGTGCAGTCAATACAGTGCTTGTATGGGTTCGATTAAGGAGGTCAAGGGTGTATGGACTTAGAATGTTTTAAGACAAAAACTTTGTCTCCACCAGTTAAAACCCTCCTTCTGACCGGTTAACCCATTTCTGCGCATGCGCAGTACATATGGACGCCGCACCTCAATCATATACAGAAGTCAACCTCTCTTAATAATACTGTACCAAACTGCAAACCACATGATTATTACCATGCAATACCATTTCTGGTGGCATCTTATTTATTATTGAGAGTCTCTTTCTTATAAAATCAGGCTGACAAAATCCTCCAAACAAAAATATGGAGGTGGGTGGCACGACCACCTGACTCTTCTCAGCAGTTGCCAATCCAGAGAAATCTACTCAAAACCACAGGGCAAAACTCCAAAAAAGATGTCGACGAAAGATGGATGGACTAATCAATGGTAGAAAAGATCAGCTCATCGATATGAGTTACAAAAAATGCCATTTTAATTCAGGAAACAAAATGATGAACACCAGGAAACACCTCACTGCAACTGTCACGGCACTCTACTGACAACAACCGACACACCGAACCACTCGCCCGCCTCTACTGAAGCCCCCACCCACAAAACAATAACGGACCTCAATTGTTACAATTGACAATACCTGTCTGACAGTACTCAATGCCTTGAGACTGACGCCACTCAACGACCGGACTCTAATGACTCCCAATCATCCCGTTCCCTGACGATCCCCAAGAGATGCACACACTTACCGTGTGGCCTGCTACCACCACTTTTCCTGGAAGCTGTCAAACCCACTCCATCATTGCAAGTAATCACTCTCGTACTGCCGACATCCGCCAATCAGAGTCTACTCAATACTAACACATCATCTGGCCACGACAACGTGACGCAGTCAATAGACCAATCTTGATGCCAGCAACAGCGATCAGTGTGAGGGTGGAGGAAGGAAGTATGAAAAGTGACCAAAGACATTTGACTATAGATGAAATAGAAACCAAGGATAATTGAGATTGAACTTCTCTAATACGGAAATAAAAAACGGCTTACTCCGTAATAGAGACGCTCCTAGCAACGAATATGCCACTTGAGAGCGTGAACGACGTGAAGCCAAACCACGACGAGGGACGTACCACCATCATCACCATCAAAAGTGTTTGCTTTTAGGAGGACACAAATCTGCAACATGTTCGCGCTCTGATGCTTGGCGACAATTGTTCAGACAGACAGTAATCAGGCAAACAAGGATTCGTTATCAAGCTAGGGTGACTGATGAAAAGTTTAAAACGTTGGTCTCCTTCTCCACTGCCGTGATTTATTGCGGGTTTATAGATGTTCTCGATGGAAAAATCCTGATGCAATTTTGAGGATAATCCTTGGGTCATTGATTAGTAATCTGAAGATAAAAACAGGATGTGGAAATATATGTGTGTCACATCAGACCCAGTGTTAATGTCGCAGGAAGTTGAAACCAGAATAAATGATTATAATGATAATTTGGCGGAATGGGGAACCCCCCCCGAAACGGCTGTTTGTGTCGTGGAAAACAGCTCCCTGTGCTGACTTAGGTAGTGGGGGAACGATGATTTGTGTTTGATGAAGATAACCAAATTCAAGTATAAAGAGATTAGAATAATGCAAGGCTTCTGAGGACCTATTTGATACAAAGCAATGTAACGGTTTTTACCTTAAGTAAAAATGGTGCGAAAAATAAGAAAAACTCAGGTAGTTGTATCAATAAAGAATAGATAAGAGAGATCAACTAATAAGTGGAAAAACGTCAGTATAGTGGTCAACAAACAATACAATCTTCAATACATCACCTTTCAGTAGACGTATTTTCAACCCCATCAAAGAAAAGGACCCCTTCGAACTTATGCAAACATACTTCGCAACCAAGCCTCCTCATATCGCGTTGATACAACACAAACTCGGGCGTAACCATGCAACGCAGTCACAAGAACCCGTCACACCCGACTCACGAAGCAGTGCATGGGGCTCCCCCGCGGTAACATGCAATCAAATGTACATGCTGGAGAAACCTCAGTACTCTCCCACTATTACCAGCTCGGAGAGACATACCGCGTTCCAGAGAAACCATTCTCAAAGAAAAACCTTCACAGTCACGAAGAGGACAGGAAACATATGTGGGATGGCAAAGGAACAATCACGACTTTACCTAATCTCCGAACTCGTACTATGGATGATGTGATACAGGTACGAAGGTATTGGAAGGCCCTACGACCCACCCATGCCACCGATACAAACGTGCATAACTCAGTACACATCATCAAGTCAATTCTCAACAGCGGATGCTACAATTGTGGCGAGCACAACCATCATCAAAGGAATTGTAGATTCGATAATCGGTTGAGTGTGCTTCGTGTCATGGGCTGTGGACACAAGAAAACGCTATTGTAAATATAACAATCCCTAGGAAGCAGGCGCAAGGAGAAGACAGTGGCCGACGTAGTCACTAATTGTGTGTAAAAGGTCCAGGGTAAGATGAAACATAATAATATGTCTCAAGTTTCTAGCACATAGGATGAGATAAATTATTAATTAAGAAAAGAGATACAGACATATAGTATTAGTGTATGAAAATTGGCTACTTCTGAGAGTTTTGGACGAACTATTTCGATCCATGAATAGTATTTAATAGATGTGATGTAGGAAAAGAGGTGTGGGTTGTGTCTATGTGAAAAATTATTTTTTACAATTATCGTGTAGAGGTTCCAATAAATGAAAGGCCGGCAGGAGTTAAAGACATATGGTAGGTGTACAGAGCAAAAAATACACTGTTGTCATCGGTTGCCTTACCGTATCCTAAATCTCTCTCGACAACTTTCGATGAATGCTGCTTTTTTTAGATTTATGATTTTAGGAAATAAGTTAGTTTGTTATGCTTTTAGGGGATTTTAATGAATGATCTTTTATCAAGTAAGAGTAAGTTGCAAGAAAATAATTTCTATGCTAAAATCACATCTATGTCTCACAACCAGACCAGATCACACATCAACCCCAGCAAACGCTGTTAGACACAATTGTACCAACAAGCCAGAAATCTGTGATACAATCTGATGTCATCCTTGTCTTGTGGGGGACCAGAACTCATACCTAAACATTCAACTTGAAGAAACTAGAGTTTTGCCACACTGTTAAAACCATTCGGAGAATTGAGAAATTATGCCCCAGATGTTCTCCGTAATCTTTATTACAGGACAGCTAAACCTAAATCAAATATACGTGACGGGATAACATTGACGTACAAGTAAACATTTTTACTGGAAAGATTAACAAATGTCTAAATGCATGTGCACGCTTGCTCACCCAAGGAGGTCAAGAGACCCTCTGCACCTGGGATGAGTGAGGGAGTTGAGAGAACTAATAAGGAGGAATAAATAACGAGAGGAAACCTGAAAAAAATGTGATAGAAATAAACACTCAAGTTACAAGAAAATCATAAAAATTTAAAGAAAACAAGCTAAAAGGTTATCAATCATACAAAGACAAAGCACTACGATAAAGAATTTGTAAGACAATAAAGGAATAGTTCAGCTATTTGGAAACTATTGAGACAGTAATACCAAATTCTGAGAAAAAGTCATGTGATTCAATAGCAGAGGCGAGGAGATGAAGCGAATGTCCTTGCAGATAGTTTAATACATTTTTTGCCAACGTGGGGAAAGAAACATTCATTAAAATCCAGCCAAAATGTATCAAAAGATCACCCCGTAAGTGCCTGCAACAAACCAAGATTATCACTAAACCTGCCAAGTATACTTTTAGACCACAAAACCATTGACCAATGACACATGTTAACTAATCAAATTAAGTCTATGAAACAAGAAACTCCTGTGGTGTGATTGGCATCCAAATTACGGTTTCTTTGAAAGAACTCTTCCCGGTGGTAACTCTTACATAAAACATGCAGACTAAATACAATCCATAGTGACTGACTTTCCCTAAACAGTGGAAGGAAGCCATTGTTGTCCAATTTAAACGTTGGCGAGCAACAACACAAAATCATGCGACCTATATCTCTGTACCCAGTTCTTTCAAAAATACTAGAGAAGGTTCATAGCAAATCAGTTACTAACATTCTAGAAGAGAACCATCTGTTGAGTAATACCCAACATGGTTTCAGAGCTCGATTATCAAACGAAACGGCTCTTACAAAAAACTCTCTAATGTACTATACGATAACATTGATAATAGTGAAAATTTCACTTATTATTCTTTGTGATTTGTCAAAGGCTTTTGATAGTGGTAATCATGTATCCCTAATGAGTAAGCTATCGAAGAGAATATTGAAAATTCTGGTTTGAAAGTTATCCCGCATAACAGAACACAACGTGTAAGAATGGGAAAAGCACTATCAGAAATCTTTGGAAATGCCATATGGTGGTGCCACAAGGGTCAGACTCGGACCAATTTATTTATAATATTTGTTAATGATTTTTGCACATATATCTCTGACGTCATGTACTCAATTATGCTGACGACACCCAGTCAACATACACGGTACCATTGACAAACTTGATGAGCTCATCCTCAGGGGCCGAAAAAACACAACTGGCCCTAACTAAAAACACTCATGCCAAATGGTTTGATGTTGAACACTAAAAAGACCAGTGTATGTTGTGTGGAAGCAGAAAGTATATCTACGAAATACCCACCCAACACCTTGCTTAAGAGTTGAACGGATGCGTGATTGTTCCAAGTAAATCATTAAAAAATTTGGTTTACCTTCGATAATTTTATTTGATTTTGATAGCCAATAAATGAAATTAGAAGGAAAACTCTTGGTACGTTGATTATGTAAACCGAACAAAGAAAAATTTGAACAAAAACGCACGACTAATATCCATGCACTCTCACTTGTCTTGAGCATCATTAATACGGCATCAAAATAGGGGGGCCACTTATACAAAACTCACTTATATCAAGTTCAAAAGCCTCCAAAACTTTGCTGCTAAAGTAGCGTTGGGCGGCGGAGGCAAAGCGTGAACACGCCCAACCACCGTTTTGTGGGCAGCTCGGGGGTAAAAATATAAATAAGACAAATATGAACTTGTGGATAATGACCTTTACAACATCATCAACGGTTATCCCTGAACACCTATGCCTTGCCAACATTAAGAGATATACGTTATCGTACCTACCAGACAACAACAACAATTGTATGTCCCTAAAACTATTTACCAAAAAATGGAGAAAAGGTCTGTGCTTGTGGCCAGGACCTAAAATATGGAACACTCCCCCACAAACGTTCAGGAATGCTAACACCTTATCTCATTAAAAAAACAATGTTTAATCATCTTTCAAGTGAGGGCAATTTGACACATAGCACCTACTGAGTTGTGTTTTAACAAATAATATTTTAATTTATTGTTTTTTATTATGGAATTCTTTTATTAGTTTTAAAATTTTATCTTTCTATTTTAATGACGAATCCCTTGGGACATTCCTACTAGATTTAAGCTAATAATATATTATATTCTTATGATATTGTTTTATAGGGTTACATGAAAAAATAACCATTGTCAAAGGAGAATAATATCTGAATATGAATCTTCTTCTCTCTCTTCTCTCTCTCCTCTTTTCTCTCTCTCTTTCTCTCTCTCTCTCTCTCCCCTCTCTCTCTCTCTCTCTCTCCCCTCTCTCTCTCTCTCTCTCTCTCTCTCTCTCTCTCTCTCTCTCTCTCTCTCTCCTCCTCTCTCTCTCTCCCCTCTCTCTCTCCTCTTCTCTCTCTCTTCTCTCTCTCTCCTCCTCTCTCTCTCTCTCCCTCTCTCCTCTCCTTTTCTCTCTCTCTCTCTCTCCTTCTCTCTCTCCTCTCTCTTCTCCTCTTCTCTCTCTCTCTCTCTCTCTCCTCTCTCTCTCTCTCTCTCCTCTCTCTCTCTCTCTCTCTCTCTTCCCCTCCACGTATTCCAAACTAAATGGAGTATATGTATTAAGAGACAGAGAGAGAGAGGAGATTTTTCGATAGCCGAGCTTTAGCACACAACGTTAAATGGAAATGCTTTAGAATTGCCGACAATTTATCCTCTCTCTCTCTTCTCTCTCTCTCTTCTCTCTCTCTCTCTTCTTCCCCCCTCTTTCTTCTTCTCCCCTCTCTCTCCCCTCCTCTTCTCTCTCTCTCTCTCTTCTCTCCCCTCTCCCCTCTCTCCTCTCTCTCTCTCTCTCTCTCCCCCTCTCTCTCTCTCTCTCCTCCCCACTTCCTCTTCTTCCTCTTCCCCTCTCTTCTCTCTCTTCTCTCTCTCTCCCCTCTCTCTCTTCTCTCTCTCCTCTCCCCCTCTCTCCCTCTCTCCTCTCTCTCTCTCTCTCCCTCCTTCCTCTTCCTCCTCTTCTCTCTCTTATCTCTTTTTCTCTCTATCTCTCTCTCTCTCTCTCTCTCTCTCTCTTCTCTCCTCTTCTTCCCCCTTTTCTTCTCTCTCTCTCTTTCTCTCTCTTCCTCTCTCTCTATCTCCTCTCTTCTCCTCTCCTCTCTCTTTCCCCCTGTCTCTCTCCTCCCTCTCTCTCCTCTCTCCCCTTCCCCTTTTCTCTCTCTTCTCTCTCTCTCCCCTTCCCCTCTCTCTTCTCTCTCTCTTCCCTCTCTCTCCCCCTCTCTCTCTCTCTCCCCTCGCCCTCCCCCCCCCTTTTTCCTCCATTTTTTTTAAGAAGTAAAGAGAAAAGGAAGATATTATTAATGAAAGGGGCTTTGAAATTTTTAAAGAAAATAACGATGACTTCCCCCTCTTTTTTCCCCTTCCCTCTCTTTTCCTCCTCCTCCTCCTCCTTCCTCCTCCTCCTCCTCCCCTCCTCACCTCCTCCTCCTCCTCCTCCTCCTCCTCCTCCTCCCTCCTCTCCTCCTCCTCCTCTCTCCTCCTCCTCCTCCCTCCTCCTCCTCGCCTTTCTACTACTTATAGTCTCTCTACTGCTTACTATTGGTAACATGATCTTTTCTTTACGTCTTGCCATCAACTTTTTTCTGTTTCCTTTTTTCTCTAAATCATTTTCCTTTTCTCTCCTGTTTTGTTATTTATTCTCTCCCTCTTCTCGCTCTTTTTCTCTCTTTTATCTGCTCCCATTTTTTTCATTTTTCTCATCATCCATCATCATCATCATCATCATCATCATCATACTCATCATCATCATTCATCATCATCATCATCTCATCTTCTTTATATTAATTCCCTCCTTCCTCTTATATTTATTTTTTATTTTTTATTTATTTTCTACCTTTTTTCTCGTCTTTTATTTTTCTGTTCCTGCTCTTTGGTTTTTTCTTTTACTTTTATCACTTTTTTTTCATCATCATCATCATCATCATCATCATCATCATCATCATCATTAACATCAATATTTTATTTCTTTTTTCTATTTTATTTTCTTCGTATTATATATTTTTTTTCTAGTTTTCTTCATCTTTAATTTTTTTCTTCTTCATTTTCTTCAAGCAACAAACATATAAGTCTACATCAGTAAGTCTTATTATACCCATGGCTTTTACTTTGATATTGAAATATGCGATGTAATACCGCAAGTTTATTTACACCGGCGTTGTCTACAGTACGCGAACAAGGAAACAGTGAACATATTGAAGTAGGAGTATGTGATGATTCATGTGAGATTACATGTGAGGTATGTGAAGGATTAGGTCTGTGAAGATTAGCATTGAAGATTAGTATGTGAAGGATTAGTATTTGAAGTATTAGCATGTGAATGATTAGGTATGAGAAGATTACATGTGAAGGATTAGGTATGTGTGATAGGTATGTGAAGTTTAGCATGTGAAGTTTTAGGTATGTGCAGGATTAGGTATGTGAAGAATTAGCATGTGAAGATTAGGCATGTGAAGAATTAGTATGTGTGATTAGCATGTGAAGAATTAGCCATTGTTGTTATATGTGAAGATTAGTATGTGTGTATTAGCATGTAAGGATTAGGTATGTGTGATTAGCATATGAAGGTTAGGTTGTGTGATTGATCTGAAGGATTAGGTATGTGTGATTACATATGAAGGATTAGTATGTGTGATTAGCATGAAGGATTAGTATGTGGTGATTAGCATGTGAAGGATTAGGTATGTTGATTAGCTGCAAAGGATTAGGTATGTATGATTACATGTGAAGGATTATATGTTGATTAGCATGTAAGGATTAGTATGTGTGATTAGCATGTGAAGGATTAGGTATTATGTTTAGCATGTGAGGATTAGGTATGTGTGATTAGCATGTGAAGGATTAGGTATGTGTGATTAGCATAATGAAGGATTAGGTATGTGAAGGATTAGGTATGTGAAGGTATGTGATGATAGCATGTGCAGGTTTGGGTTTATGTGTGATTAGCATATAAGGATTGGTATGTGATGATTGCATATGAAGGATTAGGTATGTGTGATTAGCATGTGAAGGATTAGGTATGTGATGATTAGCATATGAAGGGATTAGGTATTGTGTTAGCATATTGAAGGATTAGGTATGTGATGATTAGCATATGAAGGATTAGTATGTGTGATTAGCATGTGAAGGATTAGGTTGTGTGATTAGCATGTGCAGGATTAGGTATTGTGATAGCATGTGAAAATTAGGCATGTGTGATTAGCATGTGAAGGATTAGGTATGTGGATTAGCATGTGAGATTAGGTATGTGATGATTAGCATATGAAGGATTAGGTATGGTGTGATTAGCATGTGAAGGATTAGGTAGTGTGATTAGCATGTGCAGGATTAGGTATGTGTGATTAGCATGTGAAGGATTAGGTATGTGTGATTAGCATGTGAAGGATTAGGTATGTGTGATTAGCATGTGAAGGATTAGGTATGTGATGATTAGCATATGAAGGATTAGGTATGTGTGATTAGCATGTGAAGGATTAGGTATGTGATGATTAGCATATGAAGGATTAGGTATGTGTGATTAGCATGTGAAGGATTAGGTATGTGTGATTAGCATGTGCAGGATTAGGTATGTGTGATTAGCATATGAAGGATTAGGTATGTGTGATTAGCATGCGAAGGAGTAGGTATGTATGATTAGCATGTGAAGGATTAGGTATGTGTGATTAGCATGTGAAGGATTAGGTATGTGTGATTAGCATGTGAAGGATTAGGTATGTGTGATTAGCATATGAAGGATTAGGTATGTGTGATTAGCATGCGAAGGATTAGGTATGTGTGATTAGCATGTGAAGGATTAGGTATGTGTGATTAGCATGTGAAGGATTAGGTATGTGTGATTAGCATATGAAGGATTAGGTATGTGAAGGTATGTGATGATTAGCATGTGCAGGATTAGGTATGTGTGATTAGCATATGAAGGATTAGGTATGTGATGATTAGCATATGAAGGATTAGGTATGTGTGATTAGCATGTGAAGGATTAGGTATGTGATGATTAGCATGTGCAGGATTAGATATGTGTGATTAGCATGTGAAGGATTAGGTATGTGTGATTAGCATATGAAGGATTAGGTATGTGTGATTAGCATGTGAAGGATTAGGTATGTGTGATTAGCATGTGAAGGATTAGGTATGTGTGATTAGCATGTGAAGGATTAGGTATGTGTGATTAGCATGTGAAGGATTAGGTATGTGTGATTAGCATATGAAGGATTAGGTATGTGTGATTAGCATGTGAAGGATTAGGTATGTGTGATTAGCATGTGAAGGATTAGGTATGTGTGATTAGCATGTGAAGGATTAGGTATGTGTGATTAGCATATGAAGGATTAGGTATGTGTGATTAGCATGTGAAGGATTAGGTATGTGTGATTAGCATATGAAGGATTAGGTATGTGTGATTAGCATGTGAAGGATTAGGTATGTGTGATTAGCATATGAAGGATTAGGTATGTGTAATTAGCATGTGAAGGATTAGGTATGTGTGATTAGCATGTGAAGGATTAGGTATGTATGATTAGCATATGAAGGATTAGGTATGTGTGATTAGCATGCGAAGGATTAGGTATGTGTGATTAGCATATGAAGGATTAGGTATGTGTGATTAGCATGTGAAGGATAAGGTATGTGATGATTAGCATGTGCAGGATTAGGTATGTGTGATTAGCATATGAAGGATTAGGTATGTATGATTAGCATATGAAGGATTAGGTATGTGTGATTAGCATGTGAAGGATTAGGTATGTGTGATTAGCATATGAAGGATTAGGTATGTGTGATTAGCATGCGAAGGATTAGGTATGTGTGATTAGCATATGAAGGATTAGGTATGTGTGATTAGCATGTGAAGGATTAGGTATGCGTGATTAGCATGTGAAGGTATTTGAAGGTGGGAGGTAAGATGTATTTGCATGATTAGATAATATGCAGGACAATATTTACACATACCAAATTTTACACATACCTATTATATCCTATTATATCAACATACAAAATACAGGTCAGGAATTGTGGTGAGAGGAGAGAAAGAGAGAGAGAGAGAGAGAGAGAGAGAGAGAGAGAGAGAGAGAGAGAGAGAGAGAGAGAGAGAGAGAGAGAGAAGAGAGAGGAGGGAGAAAAGAGAGAGGAGAGAGAGAGGAGAGAGAGAGAGAGAGAGAGAGAGAGAGAGAGAGAGAGAGAGAGAGAGAGAGAGAGAGATTTTTAGGAGATTAGTAGGAGGAGAAGAGATTTTTGGGTATTATTCCAGATGAACACCGAACTTCCTTTGGTGGTCGAAACTAGTTTTTTTCTGGTGAGTTTTGATGTGTTTTGAATTAATCTGCTGACCGTTTCTGTCGCAAATCTTTTTTTTGTGTGTGTGATTTGCAACAAAAATGACAAAAAACAAATTGAACCTAACTGAACCTTTACCTAACCTAACCTATACCTAACCTAGCCTTTACCTAACCAAACCTATACCTGACCTAGCCTACTCTATACCTAACCTAACCTTTACCTATATTTTACCTAAAGGGCCTGTCACACCATGGCGTATCGCCTGAACGTATGCCAACGTATGCGATATATCGAAAATATGTTGGTGTACGTTGGTGTACGCTGATATAAGTTAGGGGTAAGTTGGGGATACGTCGTTTACGTTAAGAGCACGCTGTGGTACGCTGTGAAAATTTGGAACACGTCGAGCCCGCGAAAAATTATTGAGCATGTTCAAAATTTCTCGGCGTACTGAACGTGTGCTTAATACGTTCTGCATAGGTTCCCCGAAAGTTCGTGGTACGTTAGACATACGTTGACATACGCTGACATACGTTAGAGGTACGTTACTCGTAAGTTGGTATACGTTGATGTACGTCGGCTGACGGGGAAACGTACAGCCAACGTAGTGATAACGAGTTGATAACGTAAGCTAGACGTATATGTGCCGTATGTCTAACCTATGCCTGACGTATCTCCAACGAGTCTCGACGTATTCTGACGTATCCACCTTATGCACAACTTATGCCTGGCGATCGTGTAACGTACATAACGTGTTTCTACAGTACAGCTAGCGTATGTGCCGTACAGCTAGCGAGCATTCGGCGTTTTGGGAACTTATGGGGGGGTTTGAGTATATATATGGGTCCCTTGAGTAACTCATCCTCACTTCTTCATGGTCTGTCGTGCTTTCAACCCATCATCAACCCATCAACATCAGAGATCATGGCGGATGATAGGCTGCAACAAGAGTACATGACAGCCGTTCTCCAGTATCAGCAGAATGTGAACCAGTTGGCAGTTTTGCAGCTCCGTGCCTACAGGAGAAGAAGGAGAAGGGAGCAACGGAGGCGGATCTGGACCAGACAATGGATCGCAAGGCGACCACAGTTTGGCATGTACGACCAGCTTCTGGTGGAACTCCGGAACGAGGACCAGCAGGCCTCCTTCATCAATTTCCTGAGGATGCCCCCAGAGATGTTCGACGAGCTTGTAGCCAGAGTGGGGCCCAGGATAACAAAGCAGAATACCTGCTACAGGCAGCCGATCGAGCCTGGCCTGAAGCTTGCCCTGACTCTACGTCACCTTGCCTCAGGGAACAAGTATGCCTCCATGAAGTTTGGCTGGAGGGTCTCTCACACACAACATCCAGTCACTCATGGTGAGAGAAGTGCGCCAGGCAATCATAGACGAGTACCTTGACGAGGTGATGACCTGCCCAAGGGCTCCTCAAGAATGGCAGGCCATTTCTGACCAGTTCATGGCCAAGTGGAACTTCCCCCATACCCTAGGAGCACTTGATAGGAAGCATGTTGCTTGCAAGTGTCCTCCAAAAAGTGGCTCCATGATTTATAATTACAAGGTGTTCTACTCCATCGTTCTCCTGGCGCTTGTAGATGCCGACTACAAGTTCATCTGGGCAGATGTAGGTGGTAGGTATTTAGAATATAATCTCAAAATGTTTCATTGATAACTATTTGGTGTAACTGCTTATTTATATTTACAGTTTCATTAAATCCTTTGTTTAATATGTACTTTCAGGTATGGGTTCAGCTTCAGACCCAGCAGGTGAGGAGTGTCTTGAGGAGGAGTCTGATGGTGAAGGAGACGATGGTGGAGCATTAATCTTGGCCTTCTTGCCTTTTCCTCCTCCTCGGCGTCGGCCCCTGGTTGCTTGCTTCTTCTTGGGAGGCATGTTGACTGCTTGATGACATCGGCGGGAATGATGTGCTTGATATCGGCGCGGTATTTATACGTTCTACAGCGGCATAGGTCACGTGTTCGTTGTACGGCGAGGATACGCTGAGGATACGTCGAACACGGCAGACATTCGCTACGAATACGTTAAGCATACGTTGGTCATACGCTCGCATACGCTGTGATACGCTGTCATAACTTTGTTATAAGTTAGTGATACGCTATCAATACATTAGTCATACGCTATGTCATTTTCCTTCGGCTCCGTCTGTAGAAGCGTCTGGCAGCGCTACAATCGTATTTTGTGATGGCAAGCAGGGGCGGAGCTTAAATAAGTATAATTTTACTTCCAAGGGGACGCACAAAATACGCCTTTTAATATTATCTTCTCTCCCCCCCCTATTACTTGCCCCCTATCCCATCTTCCACTCTATATCTTTTCTATAGGCGTATTTTAGGCGTATTTTGTAGTGTCCTTCCGGAGTAAAATTATACTTATTTAAGCTCCGCCCCTGCTTGCCATCACAAAATACGATTGTAGCGCTGCCAAAGCTCTTTCTTGATGTTGCCGAGAGTAAAAGTGTCGTACACTTCATTACCTCTTACAGAGGCTCAAGGAATATCGTTAAGGTTAACATTATTGAAGGCACAGCAAAGAGTAGTAGCGTGATTGTCTGTATTACACATCGATATCTAATTGTTTTGAGCTCTTAGAATGGCCTAGCATTGTTTTCTAACCTATAGATGGACCCTTTATATTAAACTGAAATGTTTAGGGCAGCTTTTTTGAAACTAAGG